>LNDK02000077.1:601100-755525 GCA_001455915.2 Samsoniella hepiali
TGAACTCGACGAGTAATTTTGATTCCCCCATAATATACCAATTTAATAACAGCTTGCGGATACTTGGCATCAAGCCCTCACTACTTTAAATACTCGGGCAGCCTCTTGACGAGAACCCCTCCCGGCGCACATGCTCGTCGCCGACAGCCTCAACTCAACCATGGTTTCCCGCCTCTCTCTCATGGCGAGCTACCTGCTGGCGAGGACCGCGTCCGCCAGCGTCGCCCTCGCCGACAGCATCCTCGTCCGCGCCGACGACGTTCTCTCGACGCCGTACGCCTCCCTCGTCGCCGCCGGGGCGTCCCTGGCGTCGTCCGACTCCATCCTGCGTCGCCAGCAGGCCGACGGCATCCAGCTGCAGCCCGACGGCGCGCTCAACCTCACGGCCTGGGACCAGGACACCAACAACGCCTGCATCAGCACCCTGCGCTCGCTCCAGCGCGCCAGCAACCCCTCGGGCAACTGCATCTGCTACAACCTGCCGTCGCTCGACGCCAAGAGCGGTGTCTTCGAGGCCGAGCTGCGCCTCTACAAGGTGGCGGAGCCGCGCGGCAGCTGGACGGGCATCAAGCCCACCGACATCAAGGTCAGCGTGTCGTACAATGGCGCGAGCGCGAGCCCGGTCAAGCCCGACGCCCTGACCGGCAAGGGCATGCAGGGCGTCATGTCGTCGGTGGCCAGACGGTCCGTCCTGGAGGGCCGCGAGGACCACAACCCGGAGCTTCTGCAGGCATACATGCTCGTAGGCCAGATTGACGAAAAGGAAATGTCGGACCAAATGTCCATGTAAGCCAGCCCTGGATTATTTTACCATTAAAAGCTTTTGACTCACATGACATGCAGGGCCACTCTTCAGTCTCTCGTCCTGCCGACACTCACCCTCTCGGCCACCAATACCAGTGGCATCCGCATCGCCACCAATGTCAGCCTCAACGAGGCGTCTTTTCTCAACGGCGTCTTTTCGCGCGAGCTTGTCCAGTCCGACTTTTCCGCCGCACAGGCGGCCGTGGACGACGCCCTCGCCGCCCTGCACAACGGCACGGCCGCCTTTATCCTCCCCGGCGTCCAGCTCATGGTCTTCCCCATCGGCCTGATTATCACATCCATCTGGCTGGCTATTGGATTGGCTGCTTACGGCCTGGGGACCTTTGAGCGCATTCAATACGCGGACATGTATAAGCAGCGAATGGGTCTCGATAGTAGGAGTAGGCGTGGGGGTAAGACAATTTAACCGGACTGTTATGGCTGCACAAAGCTGGTCTTTGGGCTGCTCACCCTTGTGGGCAGATGTTGAATTTCTTTTCCATCTTAACTCTAATTTTTTTTCACATCATGTTATCGACATTCTAAATTGCAAGAGCCAGCACTTTGGGGCCCACACATTCGTTGCAGCCGTATCCTGGCACATTCAATTGAAATTCATTGAGACTATCCAATCTGGGTATAACTGAGAGCATGTGTTACTCTAGAGGAAACAACAACAACAACAACAACGCCAAAGAATCATTTCGTGCATCATTGCAAAGGCATACCATACTAACTATAATTCGCTTTCGTAATACAAAGGAGATGAGAAAACAAGGGATGATAAAGGAGAGGACACTACTGCCAAGCCAAAGTAGGGAGCCGAGTCAGGTTGCATTGTGTACCTCGCCAAAAGAATTACCATACGCATAACAAGACAAATCCAAAAAAAATCCCGTTCGCCGACTTGTGAAAAGAGCAGGCCTGAAAAGCCGATAAAAAGGAGCGCACATTCATGCGGAGACGCTTAGGCGGCGCTCGCCTCGTAGGCGATTCTTGGCCCACATGATGGACTCGATGAACATCATATAGGCACCGGTGATGATCCAAAATGAGATGATAATCCCGAGACCGCCAACGAGACGAGCGTCGACAATGCGGCTTACGATAGCCTCGCGCATCGCGTCATTCATCATGAGCCAGCCATAGAGGGGCACCAGCTGCTGCGCGTCTTGCGACAACGTGCGCGATGAGGTCTCGGGCTCGGAGCGGGCAATCTCCTCGGCGCGCTCGGCAATAGTGTCCGCCATGCGCCAGGCGACTTTGTTGTTGATCTTCTCCCAGGTGCACTCGCAGGCCGCGAGGCGGGCGGCCTGTCCCATGCGGGCGTGGAGGACCTTGTCCGACGCCAGCTTGGCGGCCTTGGCGACGAAGCCATCAACGTCGTTGGGCGGCACGAGGAAGCCGGTATCGTTGTGAGCGATAATGTCCGAGGGTCCGCCCTCGTCACGGGCGACGACAGGGACGCCGCTGGCCATGGACTCGAGGACCACGAGACCAAACGTCTCGGTGACGGAGCAGTGTAGGAAGACGTCGGCGCTGGCGTAGTAGGCGGCCAGCTCCTCGCCGACCTTGAAGCCGGTGAAAATGACCTTGCCCTCGTCGCGGAGGGGATCAAACAGCTCCTGGACTTCCTTTTCAACGTCGGGGTTCCGGTTGCCGCCGACAATGACCATCTTGTAGGGCATGCCGCGCGCGTCCATCTCCTTGGCGGCCTTGGCCAGGAAGTCGAAGCCCTTTTCGCCGGCGATGCGGCAGATGGTGACAAAGATGGTCTCGCCGTTGGGGGCCAGCTCCTTGCGGAGCTGCTCGCTGCGGCGGATGGGGTTGAAGAGGTCGGCGTTGACGCCGCGGGTCAGGAGCTCGAGCTTGTCGGACTGGACCTTTTGCTTGACGAGGTAGCGCTTGACGAAGCGCGAGGGGTAAAAGATGGTCTTGATGGAGCTGTGACGGAAGAGGTAGCTCTGGACAGCGTCAAAGGCAAAGACGGCGGCGTGGCTGAGCGGGGCCGGGAAGAGGATGTCGCAGTAGCCGGCCAGGTCGGTCTGGAAGTTGCAGAGGACGGGGATCTGGCGGGCGCGGGGCTGCTGGCGCAGCTGCAGCATGACCTGGAAGCCGAGGCTGGCGGGGGAGGCGAGGTAGACAATGTCAGGCGGGCTGTCGGCGCCAAAGGTGCGGCGGTAGAGGGTCGAGTTGCGGACGGGGTAGACGACGGAGAGCTCCGGGTTGAAGGGCAGCGGGTAGCCGGTGAGGCGGACCTCGGGCTGCTTGTCGGCGGGCGCGAGGCAGGGCGAGGGCGGCGGCGAAAAGATGTTGTGGTTGGTGTGGTTGTGCGGCGCGACGACGGCCACCTGCGCGCCGTGCTGCCGGAGGTGCGTCACGAGCATCAGCGTCGTCCGGCTCACGCCGTTGACGGGCCCAAAGGACTCGGTGCAGAGCAGGATGCGCTTGCCGCGGAGCTGGCTCGGGAACTGCGACAGGTCATGGTCGGGGTACCGGCCGGTGGTGGCGGCGGTTGCAGGAGAAGCCATCGCAAGACGAAGAGGGGCCAAAGCAAGTAGCCGCCTTTGACGGGGTGTTTGAATGGCAAATGAAAGATTTGGTTATGGTGGTGATGGACGAGGCTGCGCGTGTAAGCGCTGTGACGAATGTCTCGGTGCAAGTTGTACTCTGGATGTAGCAACAGATACTCTGAAAGCACTTGCCAAAACGACTGCAATGGATGGCGAAAAATATTACAGAGAGGGGAAAAAAAGTCAGATGCAGACGTCAGACAGAGTGCTTTGTCTAGGATAATAGCCGGTCAACACATGACTAGGCTGCCTTTATTGGCCCGACCAGAGACACTCCATGTACTTGAGGGCGTTCAAGCCCCCCCCCCACTGCACCATTGTGCATGGGAAAGGGCAGAACAGCCGCACGTGTGGCTGCGAGACGCGGATGTTGCCCAAAAAAGAAAAAAGGAAAAAAAGCGTTCTAGCTTCCCTCGAGTAAGGGCGGCGGAAAAAACTTGTTGGGGCAAAGATGCGAGTGGCCCGTAAACGGAGCAAAAGCGACGACCCAAAAAGCCAAAATAGTCATGGTCAGCCTTGTCATGTGCGTACACACCCCTGGTTAGTAGTTCTTTCTTTTTTGTAGCAATGGCGAGTGGAGGAAGGGCCACGGGCATCGCTGCCTTTTGCCTGAGTGGGCAGCGGCGGCGCGCGGGGAGGGGGTGCAGAGGGGGGGACGGCGGGGGAGGGGTCACAAAACTTGTTCCGTAGCGTTGATGCCGATGAATTTGTGTTGAATCGGGTCATAGTGTAATAGGACCCGGGCGAGTTGCCGTGCATTTCGTGTGGAAAGTTGGGTCGTGGGTAAAGCACCAGAGGCATGTATAAGACGGTTTACAGCCTTGTAAGTGACGCAATCGCGACAATGCGCACACAGTTTTCAATGCAATTTTTCTGTTTTTTTTTTTTAATTTGCATCCTTTTTAAAATCCCATTTACATCATCTTGACACTGTTCAGCCATCGTACCAACCACAGCAAGCTACTACCACATAGTGTGCGTCTCACTGCAGTTCTCGCTGCATCGCATTGCCGTAATCGGGTGCCTGCGTCGGCGATCGACCAATCACAGGCCGCGCCGCAACCACATTCCCCATCGCGGCCAATGACAGGCTGCAGCGCCATCACGGCCGCATCAGCAGGCATCCCGACGCCCCCAACACCCTTGGGGCTTGGGGGATGCGCATCGCCGAATAGGCATGCCAGCTCGAGGCCCCGTGGGTTCGCTGGTTGGTCCAGGCATGCGATGCGCGCAAGCTCGATTGCCTGGGTTTGTTTGGCGTGGGCAATGGTGCGCTCGTGACGACGGCAGGAGGGGGAATGCATCACTTTTTTAAAAAAAAAAAATTAATTTTCTTATTGCCTATTGTTTCTCGGCTCACCGCCTCTCGACTGATCCGACTGGCACATGCTAAACGTGTTTCGCCCTTGTTTTGTCGTTTTGCGAGGCCACGGTGCTGACTGTCTTGACCAGGTGATGCCAAATAGAGGCGAGCAAGTACCAGTCAAAAGTAGCACCATTTTTTGGACGATTGCCGAGTTGATATAGGCTGTACTATGGCATGGGGAACTCTCCCAGCAACCCCAACCGTGTGAAATGCAGGGTCCGATCGGCACGCACAAGGAACTGCCTTTTCTTTTTTCATGGTTGTCATTATGCTCACACGACATCAGACTGCATCGCGCAAACGCCCGGATGGGCAAGCCACAGCAGCACCACACCCGTCTGTCGGGGCTCATACGACGCACTAAAAAGAACCACTGAAACAGAACAGACACCAGTGTCTGTAAAAGCCGGCGACAGATACGCGACCCGACTGGCGCAGCATCCCAGATGCCACGCTACCAACAACCAGCTAGCGCAGGACCTAATTCAGTCCCTAAAATAGCATTGTATTTGCTGCGTCAAACCGTTGTTGAGAATACTGCACATGCCGCCCACGAGTGGCAGAGAAGTTGCCGCTCAAGTTTAGCGCCGATACGGAGTCTCGACATTTCTCGCCCTGTATCTCGCCCTCTAGGACAACAAGAGGACGTTCGCAAAGTTGTGATTTCACCGGAAGAGCTGAGCTCCGACATGGTTCACCAGTCTTTGTTCCGGCCATGTTCCATGACCTGTTCCGTGGCGTCCTCGGTCCACTAAACCAAGAGCCCGACGCATCCGTGCCCATTAGAGTTGAGAAGAGCTGAGCCGCCGGGACCACTCAAGTCTGCAACTCAGCTTATGGCTCAAGTGGCTGAAGCCAAAAATTCCATGGCGAGGAAATGAACGCGGAGTTTGCTCGTGTGATGTAGACAGCATGGCGGTGGAGAAGTTGTCGATCCCGTCTACGCAGCAAAAGAGAATGGTTGAACCCAGTTGTCAGGAGGTTGGCGCCAACTCTATCGCAAGAGAGGGTTACTTTCAGCCAATAAACTTGGCGTTGTCCCAATTTTAGTGTCTGACACTTATCGCTTTTGTTTATTCCCTTTGGGATAGGAAAACTACGATGCGTGATTGTGCGACCTGTCATACGAGCATGTCGCGTGCCAAGCAGAGCCAAGACGAATCCCCCGGCGGACGCCCGTTTCTGGGCGTTGCATTAGGAATTGCTTGGCCGTGTGTGGCTTTTGTTAGAGCAGTCTCTTCTTCTTCCCCGGTGCTTGCATTACATATCGCGCAATTCCCGTTCCAGCTTTCCGAGGCGACAAGTTTGCGTGCGTGTGTGTTGTGTGTGCATGATTGCAGCAAGCCACCGGGTATAGCCATCTCTTGCAATTTGCGCTTGGCGCCATGTCCGGGTCTGGACGTGTACAGTATCCCCCTGCTTGAATCGGCAGAAAATTGCCGTTGGCGCTCGATCGACAGGAGCCAGAGCTGGCGAGTCCGCGTAAGATGCTGTCGTCACGGCCACAAATGGGCGGCGGACTCCCGAACGCCACAAAAGAAGATTTAAAGCCCCTTCGGCGCCGACACGCTCAAGAGAGTGGCTGCTTGTCAGGGGGGCGGAGACGGGGGGGGCTCTCACAAACTGGATAGTTTGTAGATAAGGGGAACAAGGGGAATTGATGCGGGAATGAGTCCAGAGTAAGTTATCTCGTGCATTGAGTTAGCCTCTTGGCAAGTTTGCGCCGTGACGTACATTGTGCCACTGACAAAAAGGATGCGACAGGGCCAGGGGCTGATGCTGTGGCGGCGGCGGCGTTGTTGGTGAAGGAACCAGCGCTGTATTTTTGGGGGCAGAGTCCACTGTAAAAACGGGCGCGCCAAGTCTCAGCGTTGGGTTGGCGGCAGAGGCGCACGGAATTGGAATCAGCCACAAGTCCATTTATAATTTTGCAAGGTGCCGGCCGGGCCAGAGACGGTAAAGTCCGGGTTCGCAGATAGACGGGCGTGGTGGTAAGAGGAACAGGATAGTATGAGGCGGAACAGGAATGTAAAGGTAGAGAGCATTGCAAAATGGTTGTAAGAAGCGGCACTTGGCAGGCAAAGAGGTCACGGGGGTCCTCGCTGTAATTATAACGTTACAGCGGCACAGACCTGTGTTTTACAGTGACCTGTCGCTTGTAATACAGCACCTATCCTCCGAGATACAGTGGGCATGAACAGGTCGAGTACAGTGCTGGGGGAACCCCACAGCAGCCAGGAACCCACCAGACTTGGTCGGCCACCTACAGCGCCAAGCGCTTTGCCCACGTTCGTCTCCTGCCCTCTCGACAGGCGTCTTTGCGCCGAGAGCCAGAGCGCCCCTACTAGCTCAAGCCTCGACGACTTTTTTTCTTAGTCTTGATTTATTTATTTAATTCTTTTTATTTTTTATTTTTTTTCCATGCTCTTCCGGCACTAGGAGCCGTTGGGGGTGTGTGCTGAAAGGGAAGCACACGCGCCCCAGCATGTTGTCCCTCCCCCGTACTGTGGCCGTGGGCGATCAAGCAGCAGGTCCCTTTTAACCTCCCGCGTTTCCGCCTCTCTCTGTGTTTTCTATTCTATACCCGTCTTGTCCTGTCATTCATTCTTCTTTGCTTGAATTCCCCTTTTTGTTCCTGATTTCTTTTTTTGCTTCCTTCTTTGTTGAGACGTTCTCGCGAGCCCGGTACGGTAAGTATAGCTGGGCCACACCCCGGCCCCCACGACCCCTCGCTACGGGCAGCGCAACTAACACACGACAGGCGCCCGCCATCATGTCCTCGCCCATCCTCGACAGCGTCAAGGCCCTGAGCCTCAACAGCTCGGCAAACGCCTCCAATACCTCCAAAACACCCGCATTCACAATCCGCAACATTTGCTGCGTTGGTGCTGGCTATGTCGGTACGTCATCATTACGAGCATTGTGCCACCTAAATCACATCTCGTCCTGCCAAACAAACAGCATTGACTCTAAAACATCACCACAGGCGGTCCTACCGCGGCAGTCCTCGCCTTCCAGAACCCTCACATCAAAGTCACCGTCGTCGACCGTGACCAGACCCGCATCCGCCGCTGGAACTCGAGACATCCTCCCATCTACGAGCCCGGTCTGCATGACATTGTCCGCATTGCCCGCGACGGCAGCCGCGAGACCTTCTTCTCCAACGACGCCACCAACGATGCCGACACCTTCAACTCGGACTTTGGCGAGCTCCGCGTTGCGCCGCGCCAGAGCAACCTGTTCTTTACTACAGACGTCGCCGGCAGCATTTCCGAGGCCGACATTGTCCTCATCTCGGTCAACACGCCCACCAAGGAGCGAGGTATCGGTGCTGGTAGCGCCACCGACATGACAGCCTTTGAGGCCGTCACTGCCGTTGTCGCCCAGAATGCTCGCGAGGGTGCCATTATCGTCGAGAAGAGCACTGTTCCTTGCCGCACAGCCCAGCTCGTTGCCGAAACTGTACGTATCTTTCCTCGTTGCGACCCTCCATCCGAAATCAATCGCCACTAACACGCCTGTCGCTAGATTGCCCTGCACCGCCCTGGCGCCCACTTCGAGATTCTCTCCAACCCTGAATTCCTTGCTGCCGGTACCGCCGTCAACGATCTCCTCTATCCCGACCGTATTCTCATCGGCTCCGCTCCTACACCGACTGGCAAGCTGGCCGCCGTGGCCCTCGCCAACGTCTACGCTGCCTGGGTTCCCCGCGAGCGCATCCTGACCACCAACGTCTGGTCTTCTGAGCTCGCCAAGCTCGTCGCCAACTCCATGCTGGCCCAGCGCATTTCCAGCATCAACTCTATTTCTGCCCTCTGTGAGCAGACCGGCGCCGACGTCGACGAGGTCGCTCGCGCCGTTGGTGTGGATCCCCGTATCGGTAACAAGTTCCTTGTTGCTGGTATTGGTTTCGGTGGCAGCTGCTTCAAGAAGGATGTCCTCAACCTCGTTTACCTTGCCGACACCATGGGTCTGCCTGAAGTCGGCGAGTACTGGCTCCAGGTTGTCAAGATGAACGAGTACGCCCGCGACCGCTTCACCAACCGCGTCATCAAGTGCCTCAACAACACATTGGTCGGCAAGAAAGTCTGCATTCTCGGCTACGCCTTCAAGAAGAATACCTCGGATACCCGTGAAGCCCCTGCTCTGGAAATGATCAGGACTTTACTTGAGGAGCGCCCCCGCGAGATTGCCGTGTTCGACCCATGCTGTAACCCGCTCGTCATCAAAAACGAGATTCGATCTCTCCTCGGACCTTTGGCCGAGGGCAACAACATCTCCGTCTACGGCAACGCCTACGACGCCTGTGATGATGCCACTGCCGTCGTCATTGCCACCGAATTCGACGAGTTCCGCAACCAGCCCGTGCCCAAACCTGCCGCGCCCTCTCCCGAGGCTGCGCCCAAGACGATTGGCGGCAAGCCCAACCCCAAGTCCGACCCACGTCCCTTCAAATCCAACACTCCTTCTGAGAATGATCTCTTGGCTCTCCACAAGCACCTGTCTCAGCGCGAAAACGAGCAGGGCCATGACCCGCTCAACCGCCTCAACACGGAGCCCTCATGCGACAGCGCCTGCCCCGACTGCCAACAAGAGCAAGAGAGCCGGGTGACGGGCCACTCGACGGGCATGGGCAGCGCCGAGGAATACAGACCCAAGGAGCGCCTCAACTGGGAGCGCATTGCCGACTCGATGACGATTCCCCGCTGGGTCTTTGATGGCCGTGGTGTCATTGACTCGCGCGAGATGGTCAAGCTGGGTGTACGCGTCGAGAGTGTCGGTCGTCAACACCGCTTTTAAGTTGTTGGCTGGAGTTTTTCTTTTGCCTTGTCTTGTTTCCTTCCTTCTTAATGCATTCGGCGGTGCAGACCTTTTTTTGCTATTCTCTGGTCCCGCAGAACGACATGTATGTTGCATACGTAATTGGAGTCCGAACGGCATGGCAGGGTTTGCCGATATTTGTGGATTAGACGAGTTTTCTCATTATTGAATATATATCCAAACAGTTTACTTGCAAGATGGCACATATGTGCTTCTTGGCTTAATGATATGGGGAAAGAATTGAGTTTTATTAGCCATTTGGTTCTTGTATGCACAATCAAGTTACACAATTATATAAAGTACGACAACAATGAGCAAACCGCCCAAGGGTATCAGGTTTGTTTTTCCAACTACACTTATCCCACCCATCCTTCTTCTCACTCTTCAGACCTTGGTCGGCTCATTCTCCAGCGGCGTCTGATCGACCTCGCGTCGCGGCGGAATCGAGAAGCCCATGGCCACCCACCCGACCAGGACGACGTACTCGGGCAGCAGCGCCATGAGCGCAAACGCCACGGCCGACCCCGTCAGCGGGTTCCACAGGCTGCGCGCGCGGCTCTGCTCCGCGACCTCGAGAAGACCAAACGCGGTGCGCACGACCAGGAACGGGCACGCGGCGAGCGTGCCGAGGAGCACGCGCCGGCTGCTGGGCAGCAGCGTGTGCCGGGCGCGGAAGAACCACCCCTGCATCGCGGTGAGGAGCAGCAGCTCGACCGCAAAGACGACGTAGCCGGCGAGGGTCAGCGCGCGGCTGATGCTCGCCGAGACGGAGGCGGTGCCGCCGCCCGCGGCGAGGAGCAGGATGGCGGCGATGAAGGTAAGGCGCAGACCCTTGGCTAGTTTGTCGTAGGTGGGCTTGGAGGCGTGGTTATCGTGCATGCTTTGTTGCTGTTAGTACTTCTTTTTTTCATTATTATCTTTTAGGAAGAGGCGGGTGGAAAGATGTACATTAATCGAGTCATGCCGAGGTCGGCAACAATAAGTGGCACGACGCCGACGTTGAGAAGGATGAGGGCGGCGATCCAGAGCCCCGTGTTGTCGGGCTGCTTTTCGGCGAGGATGGTGACGATGCCGCCAGCAAGACGGACTATGTCTGTATTAGTTTACTTCTTTTTTTTTTCTTTTTTTTTATGATGAGTGACGCCTCGGACATACACAAGCTAAAGGGAATCAAGGGCCACCAGGCCATGCGTGGGCGGATCCGGGCATTGCGCGAAAAGAGGTAGATGACGACGGGCACCATGGGCGCGTAAAAGACGACCTGGGCAATCGCCGCCGAACTGTGTGCGTTGAGCATGGCGTGCAGTTTAATGGTTTGAGTCTGCGGTTGCTTTGTTGTAAGTTAATGCTGGACTTGTACGGTTGTCTCTCTGTATTTGGACGATGATGATAGAGTGAGTTTGTTGTAAAAGATTTTGTCTTCAACGAGGGCGAGATAATTGACTATATACCCATGGGGAAGCAGGACCTCGCTGCATTTCACCCAAAACGGATAGACCCAAGAGTTCGGCTTCATCCGAGTTGCCTGCCCTCTTCCCTTCTTCTACATAGCCTTGCCACTAATACACGGCAGCGTGGCCCACTAGGCTGCGAATCGCCTCGCCCCAAGGCGGTTGGTCTTCGTGGCATAACGCCCGATATGGACTAGCACCAGCCCAGCTGAACGGGATGACCATGCCGAAGATCCACGCTGGCGCTGGCGCAGTCGGTCTGAATCCCAATAAGCAGCCCAAAGTTTTTCACGGTCAGACAGGGGGTTGTTGTAGAATTAGCGCGCACGTTTTCGTTCATTGGTTGCTGAGTTTGTCTGTGGTAGACTGTGGCTCCTTTTCTCCTTGAACTCGGCAAGTAGAAGAACCAGTTCATAGTTGGGTACCCGTTGTAACTTGACGTCCCAGGCGGACGTGACCAACGTAAAGAGGCAAAAATACTCTCTCTAGCTCTCTTGGGTTAGTTCCTCGCCGACCGGCTTAGCACCGACATGGCTTGAACGGGACAGTAGCATCGGCCGATTCTCTCCCAGCAGAGGTGGGTGCGGTGGATTCAGTACAGCCTCGATCACTTAATTGTCGTGTCAGACAAGCAATATTCTGCGACCGCCGTGACGGCGCGATCCCACTGCTTGTCGTGGCTGCATGCTACGAACCAGCAACAAATTTGCGCTGCGTCGTATGCTTGCGGGCGGACTAGATTCGGACGTTTCCTGGGTTTGTTTTTTCTGAAACTGCCCGTCGCATCAATGACAAGACAACTCGAGATAATGGCTACAATGCCGCCCCGCGGATGGCAAGCAAAGTGAGACCAGACAAAGGAGCCAAGCATGTCAGAGATTACGCAAAGTCCGTATCTATTGAAAGCCCCTGCCCCTTTACCCTCAAATTCTTACCCCAGGGTCGAGGACTCGCTCATTTACATCGCCGCAAGAGAATCATGGCAAACACTGTCGCCAGAGTGGGACTGTGCTCTACTCTGCGGTCGGGTGGGAAGCGGATGATGACTTGCAAGGGTAGTTGACAAATAACTGCGCCCTGAGCCTGCCAAAAATTGGAATCGGTTCAAGTTTGCCTTCCACCGGCATCCTGGCCGTGGTACTGGCAGCGCAAACGTTCAAACTACGGCAAAACTGAGCAGGTCGACTTCGGTCATTTTGTCGAAATGAGGCAAAAAGAATTCATTTCTACCTTTGCCATCTCTCCTTGAGTTGGCTGCCTTTGGAATGAGTTGCCAGCACTTGTACAAGTCATCAAATGTTTGCTCCCGTCATCAAAACTCCAGTTTGCCTTGATGGTTCGTCTAGTGTCATGTCTGCTGGGCCACGATTCAGCCGCCAGTATATTCTATGTAAATAAAAAAAAAATGTCCAATCTATTCAGCTTATGGCGTTTCTGCACGAATACCGTAATCAATCCGCACGAACGTAGTTCGAAGAGCCTCCAATATCTCCGACCATTCAAAGTCCATCATCATCGCTTCGTTTGTGTCTTTGCAGAACAAAGTATCATCTTCTCGCACACCTCGATGAGTAATTCCATACTCTTGCATCACTTGCAAAAGTTTTTCCGAGCACCGCCAGCGCAGTTTTGCCGAATCTGCTCCGTACCTACAGGAACCAGAATCGCCGCGACATAATTGACGACGAATAAGCCTACCAAGCTCAAATGCACGAAGCTCAGACGCAATTCCCACTTTAGCAAAAGTCCCCAGTAATAAAGGTGTTCCAATTTCCGTCTTCAAAGTTCTGGCCAGAAACTACGCCGGAACGAGTGGCGCACGTGTCCAGAATGGTTTGAGCACTGTCGGCAATCCAGTTCCAGCCGTCAATGGTCTTGGGGGTGTTATTCTGCCGGTTGATGTGTTAGCTAGGTTCCTTTTCTGCGCCGCCGCCAGGACAGCAACGAGTAGCTTACATCATTGCACCAATAAATGGCAGAGTTGAAGGAGCAGCTGACACGTGCGCAGTTGCCGGGGCCGGGGCCGTTGCGAGGTTGACCAGAGAGCCCGCGGAGGTATCTGATGCCCGCCTCAATGTACTTCCTCCTGGCAACGCGGAAGTTGCCGCACAGCATGCTCCGGCCACGCGGCTTGATCTCACTGCGGCGCTGAACGGCCGGCGTAAGCTGGTAGTCGGGGTTGCGCGCGAGCACTTGGCGGTAGACCTCTTCGATGGTACCGTTGAAGACGCCCATCTGGCCAGGGCTCACTTCAACGTTCCACTGCATCTCTTCAATACCGTAGCCAGGGATAGGGCCGGGGACAGAGTTGCCTGTGATGTGTGCTCTGTTAGCCATCTGGACTGATCCTGGGGTTAGAGATACTCACTGGGGACGGCCCAGCTAATGCTTCCCAGAAGCATGGCAGTCATGGCAGACTTGAGAGCCAAAAAAGTCTTCATTGCTGCAGATATGGGTATTGGAAGTTCAAGTTGGAAGTGTTCGAGGAGCTTGTAGAAAGGAGGAATGGATGAGTGATGGTGATAGAGACGAGTTTGGATGGTGAATGTCGCGTAAGATCGTCTTTTATATACTTTTCCTTTATCAATCGCCTAGACTCTTGGTTCTTAAGCTCCGAGTCGCACCGCAGCGGTATGCGCAGGCGACTGCGGGCCTTTTAGTAGCAAGCCTCCACGGCATGCTAGACGAACAGTAACCCCTCCGCTGTGCCAAGCCTCTCGGAGTTCAACTGGCTTTATGCATAGACCCAAGCTGCCAGTTGCGCCTGCAGAAGAACATGTAGCAAATCGTATGCGCTAACTTTGCGGCTCGGGCCACTTGTACCGTACCTGGTGCTGGCGATTGGCCGTCGAGAAACGGATATGGCCCCAATGCCTAGTCCTGAAGGTTTGTGCGTTAGCTAATACGCGGAGATCCATTATTTCTTTTGACACTCCTGACCATGTTTGCTTGAGCAAGGACCCCGTCACCATTCAACGACGCACGCTGCTGCCACCACGCGGCGGCTGCGTAGAAACACTTCCAACAGCAACCAAGGCAGGGCTTAAAGTTTGATGCAGGCCACTATCCAATGATTGGGCTTACAGGCTCGATGTTTTCATGTCTCACACCCTGGACGCCAGGTGTTGCCCGCGATCGAGGAGCGTGGCGAGTGGCGTATATCCCTGCGAGACCTGCCAGATCCCTGCTGGTACTCGAGCTGCATATCAAACGACGGTCAGTTCTTGGATTCGGCATCTATAGGATATACCAGACGTTTCCCACCTTGCGCGATTGAGTTTTTCGACGATTCTTTTACTACTTAGAATGCCTTGCAACGCCAGTGTATTCGTCATCAAGAGTAACAATCCAGCCTCTGTCAACTATTACCAACGACTATTGAGCAAAGTTGAAACATTTCAACGGATCTCTAGTGTACTCAACATGACGATCAGTATTCTCAAAGTATTTATAGCCAAGCAGAAATCAGCAATATAACTCTAGCCAGGCTTGTCTTAGTGAACTATGGCAGCCTAAATGAAAGTTGTGGCCAAATCATGTATTGACCTAATAGAGGCAGGTGCTGGCGAGGGTGCGAGCGCTGATGTGAGTACTTCTGAGAGCGTCCGCAAGGGCGAGACGCAAGAGCGGCTGGCTGGGTAGTTGGGTGGCTAGTTTGCTGGTTGGCAAGTTAAGTTGTGTACTCAATATATATGATAGATGGATAATTTATGTATTGATGCATTTTATAAAGCATCTACCCTATGAGGGCGGGGGTAGGGCCTTGATCACACAAACAAGAAATTGAAAATGAGTTACGACCACAACTTCCATAAGGCTGACTGCTCCGCCGCCGCTCCACCACCGGATTAGGGAGGTCTTCACAGTACCTTTACCTTTATCAAAGGCGAGCTTCTCGATTATCATAAAAAGCTAATACCATCCCAAGTCGTCGTCTTCAACCCAGGCCCCGACCATGTTCAGAGCAGGATTTTCAATCAAGTGCCAAAAGTCGCGAACCATCAGCTCGGAATTCATTTCCCAATGTAACTTCCAATCTGCTGGTTTGGGGCCATACTCGAAGTCGGCGAGCTCCACATATGGGTCGTCGGGCCTCGTCGTGGGTAGGTTGTAATACGTATACCCGGGTTCAGTTTCCAAGAAGATGCTCTTCTCTATTCTGCCATACTCGTTCAGATCAATACCACAAATTTCCAAATCCTGAAGCCAATGCGTGAGTGCAACCTCTGTTTTTCGTCTCCTTTGTGTAACGCTCCAAGAAACCCGACGCATGGCATCAAACCCGAAGACAACAGTTTCATTTATTAGTGTGCTGAAGGTAGTACCACGTGGCCAAGTCAAAGAAGGGGTTATGTCTGTTGGCCTTTGGATGGTTGAATGTAATAGGGTTGTTGAGGGGATGATTTCCTTTGCCAGCTGCCTCCATTCTGCCGCGCGCTCAACGTCATCATCATCTGTGCCAACAAAGCGCATCCCAAACTTATAATTGAAGGCAATAATTTGGAGAAGAGTAAGGCCTTGGTGACCAAGAGCTTTAATATCGCCTGCCCTTACTCTCCCGTCCTCCCACAGAGTGTATCTCAAGTTGTCGGCCTGGCGAGGCGGTCCGCAGTAACGAAACAGCCGCTTTTCGGGTGGCAATTGATAGTGCCCAGGAAGTATATAAGGGAGGGTGAGTTTCAAAACGAATGGATCGATGTTCCAGTAATGCCAATGGTCGGATAACCAGGGACTGGTACTCAGCTGTGTACTGGGAGGGCAGTTCTGTGGCAAGATGTCGGAATAGTCAAAATAGGCGTTCTTAGCAAGCGCCATTTCGTGGATAGCCAACATTCGCGATCTATCTTCAATGCTGTCTCCTACACATAAACTCCAAAATCCCGGGTACCATAATTGAGCCGGTCGAAAGCATTTGGAAAAATCTAGACCCCAATCAATCATTACAGCAATGACTTGTGGGTCTGCATGTTCTACTGCATGCTACGAATCTATTAGTATTCATGGAACGAAAGCTCAAAAGTGGGCTTACATCTATCAATCGGCTACCAGATCCTGTAATGTCAAACGGTGAGGCAGCTTTCTGGTCAAAAAGTTCGAGCATGCCCTGAATATCTCCTCGTCTAGCACATTCTATAATGGGTGCGTCATACGGCACGACAGAATATGTCCGGAGATGAAACTTGAACCCATCGTAGCTTTTGGAAGTAAAAATACCCCAGGCCTTTTGCGTAAGCCAGTTTGGAGGCTTCAATTGGAGATGGTGTTGGATGCTTCCAGCGTGCTGCTTCGAATGGACAGAAACGCCCCCAAATAAAGACGTGGAAATTTTCCCGACAGCTTCCAATTGTTTGCAATCAATGACCCCATCTGTTTTGTGACTGATTGGTAGGTCTTTGGTCTTGCGCACGTCTGCATTTTTCTGGGACAGTTCAATGCGGGAGACGATCAGTTCAGGTTGGCGTCTTGTCAGCGCACTAAATGTAGGTTAGCCAAGAGATGGAAACCAATAAATTAGGAAGTCTCACATATGAAATTTCTGTTGCGCCAACGCAAGCATCCATACCACGCGCTGCAAGCCCTTCTCATATCCAGCCCAAAAGTCCTTATCAAGCACGAGCTTGCCTTTAGCAATGGCCCTCCTAAGTCGTTTCTTAGAAATAATCTCCTGCGCCAGTTCCTCTGTTGACGCCGTCAGGGCATCTATAGTGCTGCGGCAGGATGTGATGATAAGTGTGTCAACACCGCTGCCCCATGTCATAGCAGTCAGGTTCGGGCTGCTCAAGTCGGCCTCCATTTCCTGCAGCAGCAAGCTGAGCAGCTCAATTTGTTCGAAGAGCCCTTTGATGCTGTCTGGAATCTCCTTGATGTCATTGTACATGCGCTTGAGGGCGAAAGCCTGGGCACCCAGTTTGGCAATGACCTCAGCAAAGGCGACGCCAGCGGCGACGATACCCACTACTTCGGCCATTGAGATGGAGGAGGGAACACTGCAGACTGTGTGACCTTTAGTCGGGGTGTACAGAGATTAAACATTCTTCAGAATCCAGGGCAGGCAGAAAACCTGCTGACCCCTCTTGGTAATGACCAGGTTGGAAGTGGCGTGGTTGCCTCACGCTTCGCCACAAATGGCTGCATGGCTGCATGTTAGGCATACAATAAGGCAGACGCACAACAAGGCGGTGAGCCGCAGGTGATGGAGGTGCCATTCCTCAATTTTCGTAGCCACAGAGGGGGCTGCGACAGGTGAAACAGCGCCTGATTCGCTAGTAGCCCAGCATAAGCTGTAGGCTGCTCGTGCCGTAGTATATTATTCTGATATGGCGCAAGCAAAACCTTGCATCAAGTGGCAGCTACTCAGTCCATGGCGATTGCGCTACTGCGCGGCATGAACCACATGTATCGCCAAAATGTCGTTTTGTGCACGCTGCGCTTGGACGAAGAACAACTTGCGTAAAAAGCATCATTTCACGTAATTCAGTTCACTTTGGCGTACAACCTCAAACATAATCAGTCAAATACAACGCATATTGCACTCGTCGCGATAAAACCCCCGCGCAACGCTCGCTCAATACCATTGCCTAGTTCGAATCAGGGCCGCTCGTTACGTCCGCGGCACTACCATCCAGCATATCGTGCGCCTCAACCGTAGCAATGCCAGCCGTGCCAGTAGTATCAGGGCCACCGGGGGTAGACTGCAAACATACAAAAAGAGTATGATAATCTAGACGTGTGGCTGCTCGGGCAAGGTTGCAGACGAAAAGGTCCTGCCTAGAACGCACGGCGGAAGGAAAATCACCAGGCTGTGCCTGCACGAGATACATTGATGCAAGGCCTCAGTTTCTCGCCTCTTAGAATTGCTGAGGGTCCAGTCGAGCAGTACTCGTCATCGTGTAGGCAGCGGCGGCGTCAATACGTGTCGTAAAGCCCACTACATGATGCATGTCTTGAATGCATAGTGAACGAAGCACGTCTTGTGCACCACGGCGCATCAGCAACGCTCTGGGCACTGCACGACAAATCAATTATACCCACCACGGAAGCGTCTGGTTGCCTCCATGACACGCTGATTAGATGCCTTGCTCGTGCTGCAGATGACAGACCAAGCTCCAAGTGGACGGGGAAAGGGAAGGGAAGGGAAGGCAGCAAAACTCAGCCTTGACCTGCGGGAACCTGACAGGGTGACATTGGCATCCATTCGGAGATGCCTGCAGCAAGATGCAGTTCCGGTCCTGCGCCCGTCCAATAGAACCCTGCCACACTACACAGCCGGGTCGAGGCCTAGCGATATTCGCTCGTTATGCACGGCTGTTTATCTCGCAAAAACGACAGCTGAGCTGCGCTACATTATGATTAACGAAAAGGACGCCGCCCGGTCTGGCTCTTGAGACTCGTACTCGCTCCGCATATAAAAAGCCTAGACGTACCACTGATGACCGCATGAGGCTGCCACTACCCGTGTGAGGCTGTACGTACCCGTAGGAGGCTAGCCTGCCACCCGCCTGCCCACCATCAGGCGGCTGTGAGCTGGGACTTTGGAAAGAGCTTCTATCAACTCCATCACATCAGAATTAGGCCAGATCAGGCTCTTCAACTCTACCCTCACCACTCACCGTAAATTAAATACAAGAAAAATAAAACACCAAAATGCCCGTCATCACCATCACATCCAAGGCGCAATTCGACGACCTCATCAATTCCACGCCTTACGTCGCCCTCCAAGCCTCGGCAGTCTGGTGCGGCCCCTGCAAAGCCATCTCTCCCATGTTCGTCAAGCACTCCGACACGCTCGGCATCGAAAACACCTACGCATTCGCCAAGTTTGACACGGACGACGTCCCCGATCTCGCTTCCGAGCTGGGCGTGCGCTCCCTGCCTACCTTTTATTTTTTCGAGAACGGTGACAAGGCCGACGCCGGTGTCACCGGCGCGAATCCTCCTGCCCTGAAGAAGAGAGTCGAGGAGGTTTCAGAAAAGGCCCAGGCCAGGGTCAATGGCAATTCTGTGAGCGACTGAAAATGACTGACGTGCGAAATGGCCAGCGACCTTATCTTGGTGTATTTTGACTTCTAAGACAGGGCCATTATCCTTGCTAGCTTTCCGACAACGATGACTTTTAATACGAGCTTTCTAATAAGGAAATACAAAAAAAATACAAAAAAATAGTTAGTAATAGTGATTTCTATAATACAGAGTATTTAGAGGTTATCAACTAGATCTAGTTGCCCCGTATCTTTTAGTCAGCCTTTGTACCAGCCAAGAAACATAGGACACACGGATACAAGTGCCAAGAAAAAATACGCTAGCGATCTAATCTCTACTCTTTTCGTAGCATGACGCCCAAACGGGAGATTACTTGGAGCGGCCGTGGTGGCAAGGCAAGGCGGCAGGCTCACAACCATTCTAGGCTGGCATGCAACCAGGGGGGGGGTAGGGTACCTTGTTTCATGGTAGCTACCAAAGATCTGCTTTTGCATTACTGTAGAGTGCTCAGCGGCAACGAAAATCAGCACTCGTGGCGAGCGTGTACACACTCGCATACACAATGTTCTTCATGCGAGCCGGTGTAGGATGGGCAATCCTCTGTGGCCATGTTCCGCTGTAGTAGAAAAACTGGAAACTAGGTATACTTCTAATTCATAGGCACCCTCGGTGGATACGAAAAAATGTTGCTATACTACATCGGTGGCTATACCGCGAACCCATCGCCGGCCCGGTTCCGGCTGCGGCGGAGCGACTCGGCCGGCTCCACGCGGGCTAGAGAAACCCATTTGTCCACCCGCCGAGGTGATTCACCCGTCTTATTTGCAAAAATCAATTTGTTCTCCGCGCAAAAACTACGTAAAATTGGTAATTTTGCATCTTGGATGCGATTCATGCCATCTATGCTGTTTCTACCGCACTCGGGCGGAAACTCCTTTTCTTTTTGCCGCGTCGCAGACGGCGTTTCAGATGGACAACCCTCCCCCGCCCCGACCATCCTGCGACAGGTCAAGTGACGAGAGACTCACAAACCGGCGTCTTTGCCTTGTAATTTAAGTTGGGTGTTGCGTTTTTCCATTATTTTCTTGCCACCTGGAGTGGCGTGTCGATTGTCCCCCCCAGCGTGACCGTCACCCATGCCGTCTGCGCTTCAACGGTGACTTGGATGGAGACGAGTCTTGGGATATATTGAGTTTGGGTTTCATGGGCCAAGAAAAAAGAAATATACAATCTCTGTGTAGTTGCGTCTTCAGGCGTCACATTTCATTTCACCCTCGAAATGTGGTGAATATATGTGGCGCGAGGCGGAAAGCGACGCCTCCCTCGTTGTCATGTAAAGCGGAAAGCACTGTCGCAGAACATTGCAAGTCCCGACAGGCGTTCAGAGCCTCGTCTGAAAATCTTCAAAGAGGCTAATAACAAAACGGTCTGAGTAATATCGCCAGCGTGACTGCCACAAATACCCCTCCCTCATCTCGTCATGGTCGAGGTCTGTGTGTGCGGCCGTGTTTGAGCCAGCCGTTTCACGTTGCTACCTGTCAGACCAGCGTTGCCCGGACCCTGGCCTTCTTTCGAGCGCAAACCGCCGCTATCTGCTTCTCGAACCAGCCGCTCGCTCCCGCGTTGTAAAGCCGCTCACTCCCCCCTCCCCATTTCTCCCCGTGCGCCCGTGTCATGGGCTGTCGCGATCTTCCTCACCAACACACCCACCCAAAACCCGCCCGCCCACGATTCGCACTTGTTCGTACTCGCCACTATACATCTTCAGAGGGAGAGTCAACAAAAAACAAAGACAATGAAGCCGTCAGATGCAGGCGTGCTGCTGCTCTCCAATTGCGCACTCCTAGGCGGCGTGCTCGCGGAGGCGCTCCCGCCGGACAGCATCCCGCTTCAGTGCGCCACGATATGCGGTCCCATGGTCGAGCTCTCGGCGATATGCAGTGGCGGACGCGGCAAGGAAAAGTCTCTACTGAGCAAGCGACGGAATATAATCAACGAGAAGCGAAATGTGGCACCAGACCCAAAAGCAAAGACGATACGGCGGCCGGCCGACAAGGGCAACTTGACGGAAAGGGACTTTACGGTGCTTGTGCCCGCGCCAACATCGTTCCCATCCTCACTTCTGGTGCAGCAAGGCACAGTCGATCCACCCAAGGAATCAAAAATTACACATACAAGGCCTACGCAAATATTTCCTACCCAAATACTTCCTACCCAGATATTTCCTACAGAAATACTTCCTACACAACAACAACCGCCGCCGCCTCCACCACCACCTCCTCCTCCCGCTTCATCAACGTCGCCACCCCCCGCTGCCGCCCCAGCTCCAACCCATCAGCAGTCTTCTACAAATAAACCAACACAATCCAGCGACGACGATGATGATGACCCTACGACAGAGTCTACACAGAGTAGCGCGACAACGATGACAACGACGACAACGACCTCGCACGGTCCGCAGAGCACCATGGGCGCAATGACCGACGGCGGCGGCAACGCCCACTCGAATACCGATGCAAAGCCCGACAAGGACCAGAGCAGGTGGACCATGAACAATGGTGAAAAGGACTGCGTGTGCGAAAACAAGAGCTTCAACGTGCCGAGCGTGGCTGCCCTCTGCTCAAGCTGCATAGCCACGGCCGAAGATTTACAGAATGGTAGGTGGGATGCGGCTGTGCATGCTTTTTTAAAAGATACATCTTTCTTTTTCTTTCAGATAACGTTTTCCCTTTTTTTCCGTTCTTATTTCGACGCCTACAATCATGTGTTGCGCGTTGTCCCATCTCTGCTTCCTCACCATGTACTCGACATGCCAGAACTAGCGCTAACCACTGGTCTTCAGATATGGATGTCATCATGACCACCTGCAGGTTTGCTTCCGAGCAGTACAGCCCGGACAAGGACAAGGTCGTCAATAATATCCAGGTGCAGGCCACGCCGCCCAAGTCTGTCTGGGGCCAGAATGCCGGCGTTGCCAGCGGCGGCGCGGCGACGCCAAGGCCAATCCGAGGCGTCCAGATCGGCGTCGGAGCAGCTCTGAGTTTGTTTCAGCGATGGTTTCTATAATGTATGATATTAGAACTCAGATTTGTTTTTTTTTTCTTTGTTTTTTCCCTATGGCAGCTCGAGGGGCAGTTCCATGCTTCTCTTCAGCCAGCCAGCTGTGCATCGCCCAGCCCCCGTCGCCAGAGATTCCATCCTTCCCGGCAAGTGTCAGGGAGCATTGGTGGTCGGATATGGAGTTCGTGTTGTTCCCCGATACATCTCAGAAATCGACGGTTTCCAAGGTTTGCCCTATAACAAGGGTGGGAAAAGGGTTAGTGCCGACTCCAAGTACGATGATGGGAGCGATGAGAGCCTTCCTCGTGCAAGCGCGTCTCAAAGGCACATGCCAGTCCTGAGGACTATAACCACCAGCACAACTTTGGACTACAAGGGGCGGAAGTTCAAGAAAGTCACCGGGCCAGTGTAACAGTATCACAAGGGAGGCCACAAACTGGCGCCGTCTCCGGGTTTGGCGAAATACCGGTACAGGGTAGCGGCCGGCTCTCGAAGCCGGCGATCTCAGCAAGGTTTAGAGGCGTTAAACTACCCAGTCTCTTGTTTATTTTCTTTAATATGGATTCTATTTATTTATATCAGCCGATATTGCTCTTCAAGTCTTAACAATTTGTCAAGTTGTGGCTTTAAAGCCGCAAACCTAGGTTATCTACTGCTCCGGAGTGGACCAAATAGGGTTGCAATTCTCACTCGGCGGAAACCGTCTTGGTAATTCACGGGCAAATGAACACATCACAGTCAAATACCCGTTTTTAAACAACTACAGTCAATCAAATGGCTACGCGCCCAAAAGAAAAAAAGAAACAAAAATTTAATTGCGGCGCAGCAGAGCGCGTGTAATTGCATGCCGGGCACACGACGGACTCCGCCAGGGCTGATCCGCTCCGCAGCTACGGGCTAGGCTTCGGCGATAATGGTGATAGTAGCGTCGTTACATCCGCAGCATCAGGACGCAAGCCACCGTTGCGAATCATTATAATTCAGATCAATTCTCGTCAATTGAAGAAGCCCGAGTAGCTTCCAAACATTACCCCCCAACTTCATCTCCTCCTTTGTATACACACCATGCATCTCATCCTCACCGGCGCCACCGGCCTCGTCGGCTCCTCCGTCCTCGAAGCCATGATCAAGGCCAAGGACGTGACCAAGATCTCGGTCCTCAGCCGCCGGCCCATCCCCCTCGCCGACGACGCCAAGAGCCCCAAGGTCGACGTCATCATCCACCGCGACTTTGCGCACTACGACGCCGCCCTCCTGCGCCAGCTGCGCGGCGCCCAGGGCTGCGTGTGGGCGCTCGGCATCAGCCAGACCAAGGTCGACAGGGACGCCTACGTCGAAATCACGCGCGACTACGCGCTCGCCGCCGCGACGTCCTTTGCGGCGGGCCTCGGCCGCCCGGAGCAGCCCTTTCGCTTCGTCTACGTCTCGGGCGAGGGCGCCACGCAGGCGCCGGGGCGCTTCCCCGCCGTCTTTGCCCGCGTCAAGGGCGAGACGGAGCAGCGCCTGGCGGACCTCGCCGCCGCGTCCGAGGGCGGCGCCGCGCTGCGGGTCGACAGCGTCCGGCCGGGCTTTGTCGACGCGTCGGGGCACGACGCCATCCGGCCCTACGTCCCGGACCCGGGCTGGTTCGTCCGCGCCGCCACCACCGTCCTGGTCCCCGTCGTGAGGACCGCCATGCCCGGCAGCCACACGCCGACGCCGATGCTGGGCGCCTTCCTGACGGACATGGCCTTGGGGACCAGGGACGCCAGTCTGCAGGCCAGCGGCGCCTTTCGCCTCGGTCCCTCCTGGATCGTGCCGAATGTGGCGATTCGCAAGTCGATGGGCTTGACGGGCTGAGAGAATGCCAAAGCGACATGAGCTATAAAAAGAATTACAGTTGAAACTAGGAATATGATGGATGAGAGCACAAGTACCGACTGGCTGCACTGAGCGTCTGAGAGCTGTCCAGTGGAAATTAAATACTGATATAATGCATAATGATAATAAATTTCAACACGTGTTTCGCATTGTCTAGAGACCCTGGACCGTGAATTGCACAGGCTATGTCGAATGTGAAAGAAGTTTTGCAGTATATTCGTGATTATATGGTACATGTAGTGTTACGGCCCGAAAGCCTCACTCACAACCTCGCCTTCGTCGGGTGACACAGCGAGCTCGAGTAATTCATGCGCCGCTTCGACAATCTCGCTGTCGATGCCCGCTTCCATGATGAGGTCCTCTTCCGCAAACGTCAGGCGGCCGAGCGCCAGGAGCTGTCGCTGGCTGCCACCATGAAAGACGGATAGCTTGCGACTCATGTCGGCCGCGTCGGCCGTGTGCGGGTCTGTGACGAGGGCGTGGATGAGAAGCACGCATTGCGAGATGATGCGACTCAGCTCCATCGTAGCACTAGCGTCGCCAATGCTGGCATAACCGGCGTAGCCATGATCCTCGGCTGGTGGTGTTGGTGGGTCAGTGAGTAGAGCCGACGATATGGGCTGATCGTAGAGCTCGTCAATGGATGTGCTTAGGCAAGCCATGAGTCGCGGGAGGGCATTGTCGTGGATGGCGAGCTGCAACGCGCCAAACGGGTATCGGGCAAAAGCAATGAGGGTACGAAGGGCTGTCGCCCGTATCGTCTTTTTCTGAACTTGGGTGTGTGGCGATCGCGGACCCTCGATGAGTCTCGCAGAAACGCGCTCGATGATGATACGAGCGACAAGCTGGGGGTCTTTATCCTCTGTAATGGGGCCTATCGACTCTGGTAATGACGAGGTAGACAACAGATCCAGCATGTTGACGATATCGTGGAATCGCTGCTTGGGTGACAGCAAGATGAGCACCATGTCGAGAGACATGAGCTTCCAAAAGGAAGAGAGGCCATGCTCCAATCCAGTTTGTACATCGTCGTGCGATGTCGCGCAGGCAAGAGCGCACATGTGCAAAAGCGACATTGCTTCGACAGTATCAATGTGTTCTTCGTAGTATTTATACTCTTGCTGGTTTGGAAAGCTCCCGTCCGGTAAGCGCGACTGCAGGGCGTCGGCCACGAGGCAGATTGTCGACTGCGCAATCGGCACCAGGCTCCGAGCCACGAGGGGCGCCACAGAGGTTACGTGGAGCTGAAAGGTAAAGGAGAGAAGCGGCATCAGGTATTTGACGGGCGCCCAGTATTGCTCCTCGAAGCAGCGGCTCCACAGCGAGATGATGCTTTCGGCAAAGTCGACGTGCAGCTGCATGGACTGGTGTGGATTGCCCATGAGCGGCAGTCGTTCGAATATTTTCGAGGCGAGAGACGCGGACGTGGTGTCGGAAGGAAACGAAAAGCGAGAGAGGATGTCAAAGGTGGGTGGTTGCTGAGGAAAGCTTCCATGGTCTAGAATAAGTTGCAAAAACTGCGGCGCATGGTTAGTACTCAATGAGTTCACGGACCGGAGAATAGAAACAAACCTCGTAGGGCGCTGCGGGTGCAGAAACAGTAATCTGGTGCTGTGAAGATTGTGACAGTTCCGGCTTGTCGTCGCCCATGATAATGTCCGTAGTGTCAATCTCGAGAGCCGCTACTGGACTGTCCATGAGCGGCCGCTTCCTTTTGCCCTTTGTCGGCGTGCGCTCTCCCACATTCGCCGCGACAGAGCCGGCGGACCGGCCTCTTCCGCGTCCCTTGCTCGGGCTAATCGCCACATCCATCTCGTCAAACCCGTCCGCGATGCCCCAACTCCTGCCACCCGCCTTTTTCGGCGTCGTGGCGAGATTGCCCGCCGGGCCCGCACCACCACCGCCAGCGCCGCCGCCGCCGTCCTTGCGCCTGGCGCGGTCGCTGACCTCCTTCATGTCCTGCTGCAGAAACTGCAGCTCCGTGTTGGCCGACCGCTCGGCCGTGACGGCCGCCTCGACCGCGCGGCTGTGCTTGTCGAGCTGGTCGGCGTTGGCCCGCTTCAGCTGCGAGACCTGGGCGTCAAACTCGCGCTGCGCCTTGACCGAGTTGGCGCGTATAATGGACGCCTCGCCCCGCGCGGCGTTGAGGTCGTACTCGAGGGCCCGGATCCGGATCTGCAACGCAGAGAGCACGTCGCCGGGCTGCGTCGGCGTCGGCAGCGGCGTGTGGCCGGCGGCGGCGGCGGCGGTGACGGAGGCCGCCTGGGACGGGTTGAATCGCTGGGAGGGGGCGGCGATGCCCGCTCTCAGGGGCGGCTGCGCCATGGGCGCGTTTGGTCGGGCATTTTGCGCCAGCGTCGGGTTCCATTGCGGATTCGGGACCGGCGGTATGGGTCGTCGGGGCGGGTTGGCGGGCAGCTGCGCGGGTGCCGTGGGAAAGCCAGGCCGCCGGCCGACGGGAACGCCGGCATCGTTCACGACCTGGGCGGTATCCAAATCATCGTCTTCCTCCCAGCCGTAGTCTGATTGCTGTGCTCGGGCGTCTATGGAGGACCTTGGCGGATCTTGGGTCAGCTGTGCTTGTGCTTGCGTGAACTGGATGGCCTGGTTTTCAATCTCGAGGAGATCGTTCTCGGGAAGATCGTCGAGACCATCGTCGGAAAATTCATCCAGGTCCATGTTGGAGGAATAAGGGCCAGCGGTATTCGTCCATCTAGACCACCGCTGGCGAGGTGGACGTTGGGCGGCTGCAAATATGCGTCGTCCTTGGGAGGGCTACCGCGTTAACCGCGTCGTGGTAGAGAGGAGTGCAGAGTAGGTCTTTTGACGCGTCGCGATGTCACGTGTGGCATTTGCGCCGTTCTCGGAGGATGCACAATTGCGAGGTATCGGCAGCAAAGGACCAGGTCAAAGCAGAATCATGAAGAATGACTTTAGCCTATTAATTATTATAATAAAGTATGAAACTTTAGTGGTGTATGTTTTTTTTGGCTTTATTGTAGTCCCGCAAAGGTCGAGCCTGGCCTGCTGGCGCTGTGAAGTCGTCATGGCTAGCGTGGATATACTAGGCTAGCTTCGGCACCGATTCATAATGCCGCAATCAAATTTTTGTGGCGGTGGTTGAGGGTGGTGGGTGAGAATTTAGGTTCATTGGAGGAGGTAGGGCAAATACCTCCCGGGCAAATGCTGTGTGTTACGCTTCATTACGAAGCTCTTCTAATTATTCGTGCTCCCAACGCCTGCGGCAACGGCAGGCCACTCCCGTCCGACTTCGCTCCAAAACTCCTCTGTGTAGTCTCCAAAACTCCTCTGGGCAGTCTCCAAAACACTTTTCCCGTGATAAACGACGCAAAGCAAATGCAGTTTTTGTGTGCTTGTGATCTTGTGTGTGTAGTCACAACTGGCGGCATATTTACTCGTCGGCAAGGTTGTAGATTTTCTGAACCTTGGCAAGCATGTCCTCAAAGTCAATCTTCAAATCGGTGAGCAGGCCGTCATTGAAGCCAAAGACCCAGCCGTGGACAATGGGGTAGTGGTTCTTCTTGTACGACTTTTGCACGGCGGCCGTCTTGATGACGTTGCGGCACTGCTCAACGACGTTGAGCTCGACAAGGCGGTTGTAGCGCTTCTCCTCGTCGGCAATGGCGTCGAGCTCTGCCTCGTGCAGACGGTAGACGTCGCGAATGTTTCGCAGCCAAGGGTTGAGGAGACCAAGGTCCTGGGGGGTCATGGCAGCCTTGACACCACCGCAGCCATAGTGGCCGCAGACGACGATGTGCTTGACGCCGAGGTGGCGGACGGCGTAGTTGATGACGCTCATAACATTCAGATCGTTGTTGACAACGAGGTTGGCAATGTTGCGGTGGACAAACGTCTCGCCGGGCTCAAGACCAGTAATCTGCTCGGCGGGGATACGTGAGTCACTGCATCCGATCCAGAGGTAGTTGGGGGACTGGCCGGCGCTGAGGCTAACAAAGTAGCCCGGGTCCTGCTCCTTTTTCTGGGTAGCCCATTTGCGGTTGTTCTCGAAGATGCGGTCGTGAGACTGCTTGAGGTACTCCTCGACGTCCTTGTGGGTAGAGCCGGCCATGATTTTGGGTTTTGATGTCGCGGGAGGGTGAGGGTGGTCGGAACTGTTGCAGCAGGAGCTTGCGCGGCGTGTGGTGGGAGCAGATGGGTTGAGGCGGCTCAGGGTCTGGCGAGGCGCAAATGAGGCTTGCCTGGTCAAGGTCGAGCGCAGAGGTCGAGCAAAGGTGCGAATCGGCAGCATCAAGGAGGAGGAGGAGGGGAGGGCGAGGGGTGGTGGGTGAGCGGGATATATATATGCCGGGGTCCTGCAACGAGCCGGGAGTGGTCGCGAGTGTGTAAGAGCAAGTCGAGATAGTGTTGCTTGGTCTAGATCTGAGCGAATGACGTTGGCGGCAGTAAGTCGAGAGGTGGGTGTGAGTGGGCTGCGGAGCTAGCTGGTGCAGTAGCGGCGACAACAAGGAGTGTGCGTGTGAGTGGCTGGATTGTTGGGCGGATGGTGATTTTAGGGGCGTGTAGGAGGGATTGCTGTGTAAGAGGTGAGAAATAAAGAGTCAGACAAGAGCAGGCGTGGCAACTTACGATGCTGCGTATTGATGTGTCGAGGGTGTGATGGGATTGGGGTAAGATGAAGTGTTTGTTGGTTCTTGTTAGGGGGTCTCGAGGCTGTGCAGCCTCAGGCCTGAGCTTTACCTAGGTAGGTGAGGCTACAGGGCATTACAGCGTGTCTGGCCTGGCTTTGGCACAGTAAAAGCACAGTTGCTGCGCAGGTTACAGCAGGCAGCGCCTGTATGACAGCCTGTTCCTCAGGTGCCTACCTCTCTCTAGTTATATAAATAGCACCTATAAATCATCTTGGCGCAGCATGTATCGCGACATGTGCCAAGCAGAAACACCAAAGCTGCCACGTCCGATTGTTACACCGGATAATAAACATATATTAGGAATGAGGGGAACCCATGCAGCCGTGGCCATGGTCTTTGTTTTAGCCAGCGGAATCTTGTTGAGCCCACGAAAAAAAAGCCACATGCACCTTTGCCTGCAGTACGGAGGAGCTTAACCTAGGTACCAAAAACTCCACAGTGTCCTGCGGAGTGGGCGAAACCCTGCGCTGGCTGCGGGAGCAGCAGCACGACACAGCGTATACGTAAACGAGGATGTGAGCTATTAAAATCCAAAATCCACGAGCTATTCTAGCTCTGAAGTGTGACCTGGTATTTTACTTCTTTACTGTCTTTTGCGCAGTTGGCTCCAATCACAAGCTTGCTTTTCCGGGATCTTCAAAAGCCGCATTTCATGCACCCACTAGAGCACCAGCCACCGCCAGCCCGAGCTTGTACAGGTTGTTCCTCGGCTCCCCCCCTCTCCACCTTGTAGAACCCAAGCGAGCGCCCGCAGAGCATTTCCAGCGCTGTCCCCCCCTAGAACTAGCCCAAATGCCCCCCAGCCCGCACCAGCCACAGTACGCTGCCGCCAACCTCGACACCTCGAGAAAAAGCTAAACCGGTGCTTCCGCCGCCAAAAGTCGACCCGATTGCTCCGCCATCCCGTCCGCCGCGGCCGCGCCCCCCCAACCCCAACCCCAACCTGCAAAAAAAAAGTAACCTTACCTTTGGCTGGAGCTAACTTCGAGAACAAGTGCGGCAGGCTGAAAACTGGAACAAGGTTAAACTAATCCAGAGTGAGGAGAAAAAAATCCTTGGTCAGCGCCTCAACTCTGTTTCTCGACGTCACAACATCTCCCCCCGTCGACGCCATTTTCCTTCCTTCGAACCGGGCCTCTCCTTTTTGCCAACCGTCGACTCAAAATCCCCCTGTCCGCGCGCCCCAAAGAAGTTGTGTTGCCCACTTGCTGCCGCCGTCGCCGAACACACAACAAGGCTGCCTATTTTAGAGCTTGTGCTGCATCCTCGTGGCCGCCTCGTCGCCTCCGCCCCCGTCGCTAAACAGCAGCAGCAGCAGCAGCAGCAGCACTCCGCGCGAGCTGTCCCTACAGAAGATCGGAGCGACACATTCTACACCCATCCATCCATCACACACACACGCACGCACATCATGTCTAGACCAAAGCGCGGCGTTCGCTTCTCCCACAAGTCCGGCAACGGCAGCGGCTCAGAGGGCCGTCGGTCCAGCTTCAGCGACGTCAGCGAGGATGGCTCTCCTTCGCGCAACAAGGCGCATCTGACTCTCGAGACTGTCGACGAGGTATGTTTTTTCATCGTGGATGCGCTGCCCAGCTGCAAACCCGCCCCCCAGCTCCAGCTATTTGCGCATCATACATCCGTCACCACGCAAAAGCCATGACCCTTTGTCAACAAAAACTAACCCGCGCTTCCGCTGTCTCGATAGAAACCGCCCACCGCCGAGGAAAAGAGAGCCGAGTACGAAAAGAAAAAGGCCAACTTTTGGACGCGGACGCTGTGGACCTTTGTCATGATGGGCGTCTTCTTTGGCGCCCTCTTCATGGGCCACATCTACATGATTGCCATTGTCACGGCCGTCCAGATCATCTCCTTCAAGGAGGTCATTGCCATTGCCAACGTCCCCAGCCGCGCCCGCTCCCTGCGCTCGACCAAGAGCCTCAACTGGTACTGGCTCGCCACCACAATGTACTTTTTGTACGGCGAGAGCGTCATCTACTACTTCAAGCACATTGTCCTCGTCGACAAGGTCCTGCTGCCCCTCGCCACCCACCACCGCTTCATCAGCTTCATCCTCTACGTCTTTGGTGAGCGCTTTTTTTTCTGCTGCTACTGCCCGTCCTCTCTGACGCAAACGCGCGGCCGTCTCCTTCCACTCGCACTAAGCTAACCTTGCCCTCCCAGGATTCGTCTTCTTTGTTGCCTCGCTCAAGGCCGGCCACTACAAGTTCCAGTTCACCAACTTTGCCTGGACGCACATGGCCCTCTACCTCATCGTCGTCCAGGCGCATTTCGTCATGAACAACATCCTCGAGGGCATGATCTGGTTCTTCCTCCCCGCCTCCCTCGTCATCACCAACGACATCTTTGCCTACATCTGCGGCATCGCCTTTGGCCGCACCCAGCTCATCAAGCTCTCGCCCAAGAAGACGGTCGAGGGCTTCGTCGGCGCCTGGATCATGACGGTCCTCTTTGGCATCTTCCTCTCCAACCTCATGATGAAGTCCAAGTTCTTCATCTGCCCCGTCAACGACCTCGGCGCCAACATCTTCACCGGCCTGCAGTGCAGCCCCAACCCCGTCTTCCTGCCCGCCACCTACGAGGTGCCGCAGTTCTTCTTCCTGCCGCAGCACCGCACCATCACCCTCACCTTTGCGCCCATCCAGATCCACACCTTTGTCCTCGCCTCGTTTGCCTCCCTCATTGCGCCCTTTGGCGGCTTCTTCGCCTCGGGCCTCAAGCGCAGCTTCAAGATCAAGGACTTTGGCGACTCCATCCCCGGACACGGCGGCATGACGGACCGCATGGATTGCCAGTTCATCATGGGCTTCTTTGCCTACATGTACCTGCACACGTTTATTGCCGTCTACAAGGCCGACCTCGGCACGGTACTAGAAACCGCCATCACCAGACTGAGCCCCGACGAGCAAGTCGAGCTTGTCAAGAGCATGTGCCGATATCTCGGCAACCAGGGCATTGTCCCTGAAGCCGTATGTACCACGCGATGAAGCTCATTCGAGGACGTCTCAGCTAACCCCACGTATAGCTTGCCGCATGTATTGACCACGCCATGGCTGCTGGCCAATGAGCCGGATGTGATGAATGACCGATTTGATTTACTTTTTCCTTCTCTCTTGACCACCCTCTCTTCCTCTTTACGAATATCCCTTTCCCCCCCCCTGTATTCTCCCTCATAGGCACACTCATCTATGCATTTTACACAAGTTGGCGGATGAAGCCAAAAACACCCGACTCAGCTCATTCAGTACGAGCTCAACACTCGATACCGAAACATAGGGAACTGCGATATATATGAAGATTCTTTATACTTTTTTTTTTTTTTTTTACTTCTTGTTTGAATTTTCCTCATCTGACGAAAAAGGAATTCATAAAATGTGCTATGTAGAGCAAGCATGAAATGATGCCTAAACCACAAACCAACAAGGTCGTCCACATGCAAGGGATTCCTCTCCATGTGTTTTTTGTAGTTATAGGTGAGGCCTGAACATGCGCGTCGCTGACCATTTCTACGTCAGCCTATCTTAGCCCAGTACATGCTCGGCAAAAAATGCGTTTCGTCTATTCGTGAGTCATACCGTTGTGGCTGGCGCCGTTTGTCTTGTTCTTGTACGCCGCTCCGTTGTAGTGCCCGTTTGTCGTCGCCGCCGTCTTGTGATGCACCCGTCGCGTCCAGCCGCCCTCGGCCTCGAAGATGGCGCCCACGGGCGCCGCGACGGCGAGCAGCTGCGCGTCCTTGTAGCGCGGCGCCAGCAGCGACAGGCCAATGGGCATGCCGTGCGCGCCCTGGAAGCCGGGCATGTTGAGGACCGGCACGTGCAGCGCCGACCAGATCTTGCAGAAGAGGTAGCTGCCCGTCGTGGAGCCGAGCGGCGCCTCGTCGGGCGCGCTCGGCGTCAGCACGGCGTCGTAGCCCGCGAGCAGCGCGTCCATCTTGGGCCGCAGCGCCGCGATGCCGTCGAGCGCCTCGAGGTACTCGCGGTGCGAGTAGCCGCCCGACGTCTCGGTGTACCCGACCAGCAGCGCCGCGAGCTGGGCGCGGTGGGCGCGGTACTCGGGGAGAAACGCCGTGCCGCCCTCGACGGCCAGGACCACGTCGTACCACGCGGGCAGCCGGTCAAACTCGGCGGGCAGCTCGACGTCCTCGACGGTCGCGCCGCGGGTGCGCAGTAGCCCGGCGGCGTGGTCCATGGCGGCGCGCGTGCCGGGGCCGGCGTGCGGCCACATCATGGTGCGGAACAGGGCGAGGCGCAGGCCGTCGACCGACTCGAGCGACGAGAGGCGCGCCGACGCCGGCAGGGACGCGTCGTCGTGCAGGCCAAAGGCGTCGGCAATCAGCACGAGGTCGTCGACACCGCGCGCAAAGAAGCCGAGTGTGTCGTAGGTGACGGAGAAGAACTTGAGCCCCTCGCGCGAGATGCGGCCCCAGGTTGGCTTGAAGCCGTAGGTGCCGTTGAAGCACGCCGGCCGGATGACGGATCCGCCCGTCTGCGTGCCCAGCGCCACGGGTACCTGAAAATCACCCACCGATGCGCCTGACCCCGATGACGACCCGCCGGGCGTCCGCGACAGATCGTGGGGGTTGCGCGTGGCCGGGCCCTCTCCGGTCGCGGCGAACTCTGTCGTGGTAGTCTTACCGATGAGCAGGGCGCCAGCAGCACGGAGCAGCGCAATGGGAGCAGCATCTAGCTTGGGGAAATCGCCTTTGTAGGCTGCTGAATTGAACTGCGTCGGCATGTCTGTGTAGCCGCCGTGTTAGCCAGAGTGTTGTCGCTATATATAGCAAGGCCGAGATCGGCACAAAATCAATTACCCACCTTTGGTGTAAATCACGTCTTTGACACCGATGGGCATCCCATGAAGCGGGCCGCGCTGCTCCAGGGGCACGGCGTCGAGGGCGCGAGCCTGCTCGAGCACATGGTCGCGGTCCAGATAGGCCCAGGCCCGGACCTGCGAGTCGCGCTCGGCAATACGATCCAGCAGGGCCTGGGCATACCGCTCGACGGTCAAATCGCCGGTGCGGACGTAGCCCAGGACCTCTGCTGCCGTCAGGAGATGGGCATCCTCGGCGACGGACGGTGCCTGTGCGGCGCCCATGGTGGCACGGCGCGCGTTGGGGAGAAAGCTGGTCTTGTAAACGGGAAAACTAACGACACTGGCGTGATGTGAGTGGGGATATGTGAAGCAGAAACGGCGAACCCCCACGATATGCAGGCGAGACAAAAGGCAGACGGATAATATAGGACAGCCCTGCTATAGTGACGTTTTTATTGGAATCAATGTGCAGTTGAATAAGAAGGACCCCGTATCAGGAACAGAGAAAGCGGGAAAGAGCAAGTGGGTGATCAAACCTAAAAAACCGGCGCCCTGGAAACGTCCGTGTCGTTAGCTTATATATCCCGGGGAAGACTTCCCCACTGCGCGTGCGCTAGAAGATAACCCCTCTCTTCTTGGTATTAGAAACGAGAGCTGAAGGATGATCTAGTGATGTGTCTGTACCACCTTGGGCTCCAAAAGAAGAAGTGGCGGGGAGAGCGAGTGGCAGAGAAAGGAAAAGGGTGTAGGCCAAGAGACAGCGAGCGAAGGAGGGGTGTGTGACACGGGCGAGAAAGAGAGAGAAAGAGAGAAAGAGAGACTAGCCCGTTCGATCTCCCGGGGGAGCGAGACAGAGGTTTGTCGTTGGTCCGGGCCAGGAAATGAAACTGCTCACGGAAACAAGATTGTCTAGCGTTGAGAGGGTGCTAGCGGCAACACGGCGCCGTTGATAGCCCGTCCGGGTCCCTCCGCGATAAGTGTTGGTCAATGTGGACGGAGGGGGGGGAGGTGAGAGCGGGAACAAAACCCCCATGCAGGAACCGGCCGATTCGTTGCCGTTGGCGTCAAAGGCCGGGTAAAACAGTCCCGTTCTTGTTGAGATGTACTTGGTATCGATCCGCCCTTTTGGTATAGCAAGGCCTTTTCGTCGGGTTCGATTTGGGTGGTTCTTTTCGCTTCTGCTCGTCTTTCTTTTTTTTTTCGAGGGGCCCTGGTCTGCCAGGGTCAGCTCGAGCGATCTTTTTCGGCCCATGGCGGTACGAGACAGACCCCTATATACGGTTTCCGAGATGACGGATTTTGCGATTTACATTGGGGAGGAAGGGGGGGCGATGATAACTTGGCGTAAAGCTAATGCTGAAATTGCATTGTCGACAGATTGCTGGAGCTGGAGCGAGGAGAGCTTCTCGATCATGGGCGCAACGATCGTACCGNGTGCGTGTGTGTGTGTGTGTGTGTGTGTGTGTGTGTGTGTGTGTGTGAGGTGTGGACTTGAAAGGCCAGCAGCGGCAGATCAAAAAAGAACGGCCGGGCACAAAGTCGACGTCAGAGAACGTGATTGAATATGAGGCGCAGCGCCGAAAATAGACCAGGGGGGGGACGGACAGACAGACACGACAAACCTGGAAAGACGTCGACCTCTTGGTCCCCCCGGCCAGACCTAGAAGGAAGAGTATAATACCTTGGCTAGTTTGGTGCTTGTCAAGATAGTTGTCTCAAAAACGGGGCCGGCCTTGTCTCTTCCCTTGACTTGGTAGTGTAGTTTGCGCAAACATGGGTGGTGTGGCCATTTGACTTTTTTTTTTTTTTTGTCCCTCTGCTCGCTCCTTTCTCCTTCGCGTACGCAGGCTGCAGCTGGTCCGTCTCCTGATTCGCTTGCACCGACTAACCGGGTTCTGCACATCCCGCGAAGAGCCCTGCAGGGGGGGAGCACGACATTGTCCAATCAGCTGCCGGTAGCCGTCCGCTCCAGGTTGGCGAAAGCTGGCTAGAAAGAGGACCATGCAGCATCTGAGCTAAAACTGCCGACTAACTAGTAGGGTCCTGGGTCTGGCCAGGGGGGGGCGACTGGGGGGGAGCGAGGCTCGGTTGGGCACTTCAGTATCCGGGTATCTGGGAAAGCTCCAGCGTCATCGCCCACGCCAGATGTGGGCTAGGGGTCCGTCCCAGTACATCGCAAGTTGTCGAAAACTATCCACGTCCCGTTTAGCTTCATGGCAGGGTAGGTAAGTGAACGCCGTTGAAACCCACGACCAGGTCAGCTGCATGCGGCCGCCCGTGATCCCAAAAAAACCCTCAGAAACAAAAAGGCTAGCCCGCCCGGCCGCCAGCCAGCCCAATGGTGTATCATGCCCACCATTCGGGCGCTGGAGGATGCGGGTTGCATGGGACACGTGTACGAGGCCTTTGGGCCAGATCGGCCGGGCAGAAGAAAGAAAGGCGGGAGGGAAAATGGCGCTATCAGAGTAATGTTCAATGGAGCGGCCCCAGAACCGTGCAACAAGGCACATGAGATGGACCAAACGCAAAGCATGCAGTCAAGAGGCGGCTCAGACCCAGCAATCCGGACATAGGGCATAGACCGGTTTCAGTGGTGTGGTGTAGGGGGCCTCCGCTTTGATTCTGCGGAAAAAGGTACCAAGAGGCTTCAAAAAGAAACGTGATGGAACATGTTATACAAAGGGCCATGACGATGATTCTGGTACTGACGGACAAAAAGCAAAAAACTGCATGCAGGGTTGTCTGGGTAAGTGTGTGTACCAACCAGCGCCAGTCTTGGCCAGAACTAGACACGGGCTGTTAGCTGCGGGAGACACCAGGGCGGCCAATTACAAGAGAAAAGCATGCAAAAGCGGTGTGTTGCATGAAATTGCTCATCCTCTCAGGCATTTGGGTCTGCTGGAGCACTGCCTTTTCAGAAGAGCCTCCTTTGCCTTTCTCATCAAGGAGGCGTAAACGAGATTGAACAAGCCCTTGCAGGGTCTCTCTGCGAGTTTGAGCGCCACCACGTCTCCGGAAAAGGGCGGTCCGAATAACAGCGGGCGAAACACCCTGTTTTTTCCTGATTACTATTTCATGAAGAGACGGGAAAAGGAAAACAAAACGTAGGAAAAAAAGGAAAAAAAGGACAGCATCAAAAGGTATCTAGTTTTATAGACACACCCCCAACTCTCTCCCGTCCCGCGAACCCCCTTGTTGCAAAATCACGGGCGCGCCTGGAACAAGTGCATTTGGCAGCTGAACGGGGGGATTGATTTGGAACGACCAAAAAAAAAGCCGGTGAAAATGGTCCGCAATGCCGCCTGCCGCGCCGCTATGCTCTTGTATAAGTTGAGAAAGATGTGGATTTTTGTTTGTCTCCGAACAACGCCAAACTCCTTAAATCGACTTATAAGAAACCAGTACATATAACATCCCTATCCGCCGCGCCACAGCCCCCCCGCCAGGCACAAACAACAACTGCCGGGGACGACGTGGAGAAAAAACGGCCCTGTGCAGCGGGAACATACATGCAGAGAGAGCGATGCAAAAACTCGCTCGCTCGCTGCCCCTGTCAGCTGGACGGCCCGCTGCATCATCGTCTTGGGGGCTTTCGATTTTTCTCATAGCTGTATATACACACAAAAAAAAAAAAATCTTCCCGATTCGACAGATGGGGGCATGTGGCCGCCGCCACGCACGCAGCACGCAATATGAAAGCGATAGGCGCACACGTAGGGCCGAAACGACAATAAAGGTGCCGGCCGCCACGATTCATGCATGCCATGATGGGCGCAGCCTCGGCCTGACGTAGTTGATGCAATCGATCGGGCTCTTTATTCTTACCCAGAGCAGTACAGATGCGTGGTCAAGAGCTGCATTGTTGTTCACGGGCGTCGTCGTCAAGTTGTCCGTCTCGGTTATCGATTCACGTCGCACGACAGACACTGCATGGGCTACACAGAGCGCTGTGACCCGCGATACCCAAAGACGTCGTACCATCAGTATATTAGTATATTGAAAGAAAATTGGCAACATTGTTACTGTGGTATTATCGTGATGGCCTCTGCCCTCTACGTCATGTTGTGCAACCCGAGCAGCCCAACGGCCCACGAGCCCGACGCGCAAAATGATAGGGGCAAGCCAGTATAGCTGCGCGTGCCGTTGTGTTATGCACCATGCTGTCCATGTGATGTTGAAAGTTCCAACCTAATAGAGAGATTTTACGGCAATTTTTTGCAAGATTGTCTGGAAGGCAACTCTGACGCCGGGCGGTGCTGTTGGCACCTGACGGCACTCTTGTTCCTCTAGCTGGATTGTCGGCATCCAGGCAGTATTCCGCCCCAGATTCTCATTTGCGGTATTTACTAGATTGTTTACAGTCCTCTACTTGAATAAAAGAATCAAATGAAAAAATCTCAATAGGAGTAGTGTCATTATATTTCTAGCGCTACGGTGCTCTTCCCGACACATCGGCCCAGAGCCTGCGTTCAAGTGCCTCTGACGAGCATCGCGTAAATGCCCAGCCCCTTAATAACGCAGTAAATCATCATTCATCCCAAAAATCATGGTAAATTCCAATACCGCACTCTTACCGCCGGAAATCTGCACGGAGCCGATGCCGCTTTCCAGGTCCAGCCGGGCGGCTATGTTCCCAGTGTCCAACCCCGCAGATGGCTGGCCGGTGTGCAATAGCCGCTTACAAGCCCAAGTTTTCTTGCATCCAAACAGCTTAACTAAACATTGTCCAACATTCCATTTCACCATGCTTCAAAAAATCACAAAAGTATACGCCCACCATGGCCTGCCCCTCGAGTGCGACATTTACACCGTCGCAGACCCCGTGCCCGACGCGCCCGTCGCGCTCTTCTTCCACGCCGGCGCGCTGACGGGCTGGGGCCGCGACTGCGTGCCGCCGTGGCTGGTCCAGGTACGTCTCAAGTCTCTCAAAAGCGGCTCTCCATGTCGTATTACTGCTAGTCTAACCGGAGAGATGTGGGTAGGCCTGCTACAAGCAACACTGGCCGCTCATCAGCGCGAGCTACCGACTCATGCCGCAGACGGGCACCGACGGCCTGGCCGAGGACGTCACGGCCGCGTACGACTTTGCGCAGAACTGGGACCGCAGCAGCACGGCCAAGAAGCGGCGCGTCATTGTCGTCGGCGCCAGCGCAGGTAACGCACTCCTCCATCGGTGACTGCCATCTGCCGCTCTGTACTAACTCGTCCCGCGCACAGGCTTCTTTCTTGCCTCGTTTCTCGGCCGCACCGCCAGTCCCCCGCCGCTGGCCCTCTTTTCCATTGCGGGCATCAACTCCTTTACGCACCCCTTCTACCGCTCCTCGACGCTCGTCACGCCCGAGGCCACGCCCGACGCGGCCGTCGCGCCCGCCCTCGCATCCGGTCCGCCGGTCGTCGGCCGGTCCATCCCCAACGGCCACGACGGCGCCAGCCTCTTCCGCGTCGAGGCGCTCCGGGCCGCTGACGGCACCCGCGACCCCGCCTGGACGCCGCCCGTAGAGCCAGACACGCGCACGCCGCAGGAGGTGGAGCTGTGGGCGGCCCGCGCGCTGCTGTACCGGTACCTCATCCACAAGAACCGCTGGCCGGACCTGACGGCGGCCCTGGACGGCGGCCGGGCGTGGCACGCGTGGTCCGCGGCGCGAAGGGCGCAGTGGCCCCCGACCGTCATCTTCCACGGCAGCGGCGACGCGGCGGTGCCGCTGGCGATTAGTGAGGAGTTGCGCGACGTCATGGGCGCGGACAGGGTGGCGCTGTTTGTGGCCGACGGACAGGACCACCTCTTTGAGCGCGCGCTGTTTCTCGAGGACGCGGCGCCGGGCATGGATGCTGTGCGGGACGCTGTGGCGAAGCTTGTCGCGGTGGTGAAGCAAGCGGATGCGCAGAGGTAGATGTTTGGTGTTGCCTTGCTTTTAGAATAGACTTGGGTGTGTGTTTTCTGTTACATGGCGGTATTCCTCCTGTTGGATTCGGCAGTGGCGTCCACCTTCGTCCAGCTTACAAGTACAACTATATGGACTAGACAACTGCCAACCATTAGATATTATTACATGATTCTGTATAGTCAATCAGCCAAGCCACGCTTTCAAAAACGTCCAAAACTTTCTCTCGTAATCGATTGACTCAACTGCATTGACCCGTCATCTTGAACCTGCGCCCGCCCTCCACAGTTTGTTCCAACCATATTTCCGCCCTTATTTCCAGAACCGCATTTTCTAGTCCCCTCTCCCGCTAAATTTACCACTCATAGCCCCCCCCCCAGTGTCCCACATAACAGACCCCTTCCGGACAATTACAGAGCGCTGATGTAAGGACCATCTAAGCAGAACCCGAGCCTGCTTAGTGGACAAGGGACTCAAGCAGCCCCCCTTCGTGGATGGTAACTAATAATTATGCAAGCACTGCCAAAGTCCTCGTCATATTTCTTTTTGGTCAGTCTCTTATAATTTAGCCTGGATTTAAAAAGAAGAAAATGGCACCCTGTTGACTAAAAGAAGAAGAAGAAGCATTCGTTACTTTCAAAGCACGCAAGAGAACCCTACCAAACAATTCGCAACATTTCCATCACACGTCGGCCTTTGTCTATATAACAGCCGTCGTCGTCCCCAAGCCTCCAGAATTCCCATGTTTCGAATCACACTCCGCACCATCCTCACAGCCGCCGTTTTTGCACTCGTCTCCCGTCTCGTCTACATTTACACGGCCGAGTCCGCCACCGCAACCATTGCCTCTGCAAAGCTCTCTGCAGCCAAGCAGCTCCTGCTTTCCAGCATCAAGAAACAAACAATCCACACATATTCCCCCTCCACCGCAGCAATGACCGCCAACGCGTCTGCCGTCCCGCGCACCATCAGCAAGGCCTTTTTGGCCGTCGAGCAGTCCGAGGGCCAGGGCGCCCGCGTCCGCCGCTCCATCGGCACGCCCGCCCTGCGCAACCTGACGCCCTTTTTGATGCTCGACCACTTCTCCATCGAGCCCGGCGCCGGTTTCCCCGATCAGTATGTTTTTTTTTCCTTTTCTACCTTTCCTTCCCTGCCCCCTTCCCCAACAGTTGGACCAGTACTAACAAGACCAGCCCTCATCGCGGCCAAGAAACCATCACCTACCTCCTCGAGGGCGCCGTCGACCATGAAGACTTTACCGGCGCCCGCGGCACCATCAACGCCGGCGACCTGCAGTTTATGCGCGCCGGCCAGGGCGTCGTCCACGCCGAGATGCCCCGCCAGAACCCCGACGGCAGCGCCAACGTCGGCCTGCAGCTCTGGGTCGACCTGCCCCAGGCCCTCAAGTACGCGCCGCCGCGGTACAAGGACCTCCGCGCGTCCGAGATCCCCCAGGTCGACGTCGACGACGGCAAGGCCACCATCAAGGTCATTGCCGGCCAGAGCCACGGCGTCGAGTCGGTCCAGGACGTCGCCTACACCCCCGTCTGGATCCTCGACGTCACCCTGCGGCCCGGCGCCCGCGTCGTCCAGCCGCTCCCGCAAGGGTGGAACGCGTTTGCCTACGTCCTCGAGGGCGACGTCGTCTTTGGCAAAGCGGGCGACGGCAACCGCCTCCCCGTCGCCCAGTACCACAATGCCGTTTTTGACCAGGCGGGTGACGCCGTCTACGTCGAAAACGACGCCGACGCCGCCGCCGACGCGCGCCTCGTCATTGTCGCCGGCACCCCGCTCGACCAAGACATTGTCCAGTACGGCCCCTTTGTCCTCAACTCCAAGGAGGAGGTCGTCCAGGCCCTCAGGGACTACCAGACGCACTCCAACGGCTTTGAGCGCGCAGAGGGTTGGCAGTCGGAAATTGGCAAGAGCATGAGGCATTGAACAGGGCATGCCTTGTTGCATTGCAAAAGAAAAAGGTGCATGATTTAGGACTTGACTTGGTAGTTTGGGTGTTGTACAATGTAGAATGAATGGCTCATGTATCCATGGCCAATGGAATCCTTGTTTGCAAAAAGGTGTTACGTCTTGTATTAAGCCGGCTTGAATTTACATATACTTTTTTTGTCCAATTGCCAACACTTCATCCAGTGACCACAAGTTGTCAAAAATAATATAGTACAAGTCTGAAAACAAATCCTCCAGCAATACAGTCACAATCAAAACGGAATCAACGAAGCGTATGGAGCAAAGCGTAATTATAAAAACCAAATATTATCTATTAATGCCTGTGGCGCTAGACGAGTCTAGTGACCAAGCCGGGCAAACGATCAGGTTTATATTCTTTTAAACACTTGTGGCGTAAAAACCAGACATTAAGAATCCCTTTGTCCATTCCCGTCGTTACCATTAGAACAAGAACAAGATCAGTAAATCATATCGACCCGAGTGGAGCCTGCCTAGCACCTCGAGAAAAGTCGAGAGCCGAGTACCACGTTCTGTCTAGATTTGCCTGTGTAGGTTCTTCCAGCTCAAATGCGACACCCAGATGACCGTTCGTGTCGAGGTGCATCAGGCGGGGTATTATGTGACAAACATGTGCATCATGAAGAAAAAAATTGCAGATACAGGCTCAAGTCCTTTACAGGAGGAGAGCGGCAATACCGGCGGCAGCAGCAATAACACCAGCCGGGGCGGTGGCCTGGGCAGCGTAGTTCTTGGAGCCAGTGGTGGAGGTAGCACCGGAGCCGCTTCCACTGGTGGAAGAACCGCTGCCAGAGCCCTCGGAGGAAGAGGCAGCCTGGGTGGTCTCGGAACCGGAGCCGGAGCCAGTGGAGGTGGCGGCGCCAGAGCCAGACTCGGCGCCAGAAGTGGACTCAGAGCCAGCACCAGTGCCGGTGGAGGTGGCGCCAGTGCCGTTGCCAGACTCGGAGCCGGAGCCAGTGGACTCGGAGCCAGAGCCAGAACCGGTGGAGGAGCCAAAGCCAGCGCCGGTGGAGGAGCCGTTGCCGTTGCCAGCGCCGCCAGAGCCAGAGGTACCGGTAGCCTCAGAGCCAGAGCTAGAGCCAGTGGAAGAGGCACCGTTGCCGTTGCCGTTACCAGAGCCAGTGCCAGAAGCAGCGCCAGAGCTAGAGCCGGAACCGTTGCCGTTACCGTTGCCGCTGCCAGTGCCGGGGTTGATGGTGACACCAGCACTCTTGCAGGCGGCGACACCGTAGGCGACAACCTTGGCGGCGTCCTCGCTGGGGCAGATGGCGTTAGAGCAGTCACGGAGACCGTAGCCGAAGTTGACGTTGTCGCAGAGGCACTTGAGGTCGTTGGCGGCGCAGCCGAGCTCCTGGGCCTTGGAGGCAGCAATCATGTTGTTGGCGCAAGTTTGCTGGAAGGCATGTTAGTCTTGCAACTCGTATAATGGTCGGCAGCATTGTCGTCTACTTACACCGCATTGAGCCAGGCTGGAGACATCCTGGGCAGTGGCAATGGCGGCCAGAAGGCTGAGAGCAACGAAGGACTTCATTGTGATGGAGGTTTGGTTGAAACACGAGATCTAGGTGACAGGCGAATGTTAGCGGGTGCCCGGTGTGTGAGTATTCATGTAGGTGGGCGCGATTGCAAGTTTCAAAAGAGTCGCCAGAGAGCAGTGGACCGAAGAGCCATCGAGGCCAGTGATGCCGATTCGAGGCAATTGCGTGCCAGGACCCTCGAGAGTGGCGGACGGACGTGATCCCAAAGATTGATGAATATGAATTGCACAGTGCGGTCGTTCGCTTGGTGCAGAAGCGATGATGGTGGAGGAGGTGTGCAGTGTAAGACGGGAGGGTGGAGGCAGACGTACTGTTTGGTAGAAGTGTTTAAGTCGACGAGACAAAGCACAGGGCTGAGAGGTGTTGTAGGGAGATCTTGAAAGAAACACTTGAGAGAGATGAACCGGTGGCAGTTGAAGCGTGAGGAGAAGGGAAGAGAAGACGGGATGTTGAGGATGGGGGGAGGCAGGCAATTAGTAGTGCAGCGGAAGCGTGTCTGGGAAACGGCAAACGGCAACCGTGGGCGGGACCAATTGGCCAAGAGAACGAACTCTTAATTGTGGATAGCGATGGGCGTCGGCTGGCTGGCAGGCCTGGGAAGGTGGCAGCTGGCAGCTGGCAGAGGCAGCACAGCAAACGGACGAGGAGGCATGATGGGCTGGCAAGCTGCATTGGCTTTGTCCGGCTTCTTTCGAGCTCCAAGGCCACTAGCGCAGCACGGCTGCACGCGATGCAAGGTAGGTATGGACGTAGCGTGTGCAGGTCGGCAGGTACCTCGCGTTACAAGCGGGTACGTGCAACCAGAGTTGCTGTTGCTGGGGGGGTCTCTGAGCGCCTCTCTGAGGGCTGGTCAAGGCACCGAGAAGAGAGGGACTCAGTACTAATCACGGTGCGGGGGCCGACCAGACGCGCTAAAATCGGCCTGGCACTAGCCACACAGGCGGACAGGGGTCGAAGGGTGGCTCCGTGGCTCACGGCACAGGGAAAAAGAAAAGGGAGGTGGGGACAGGCTCGTCATGGCTCTCCCACTCTCGCTCCCTCGCTCTTCTCTTTCCGCCCATCGTGCAGCCAACAGCGGGGATTGCCACTGTAAACAAGGCAGTTCAGCCCAGCAAGGCCCAGCAGGGCCCTGTATTCCCACCACAGCTCATCTGGTGAGGCGCAGGCATCGCATCTGGGACAGCCCGCACCGGTGTGTGTGACAGCAAACTCGCATGCATCATGATGCAACAATTACAAGGAAAAACTGCACTCTGCAGGCGAGCAACCGGGAGACACCCCTGACAGGTAGGCACTCATCATTCTTCATTATTTCCTTCTGTATTTCTTTTTGTCTCTGGCATTCATTTTGATTCAGCCCGCGCTACTTGGCCCCAGGGGGGACGGCTTTACCAGCAATCAAGCCCCAGCTCTCACCTCTGTTTGGCTGGAGTCCTCTAGTTGGGTTTTAGTAGACTTTAGCGGCCTCTCCCACTGTAAGATGCCCACCACCGCCTGCTGTAGGGCGTCCGTCAGTGGAGCCAAGCACCTGAAGCGAGATGACGAGGAACTTGATATCGCACGACCCAAGCCGGTCAGCCGAACCACCACTCCGGATTGGCAGGTCAGTTGATAGCCCGATGGAAGTGGCTGTCGATTTTAAATTGCATCGTCCTGTTTTGTTTTCTGCGCTCTCTGTCGTGCAGCCGTCCATCGTTCCTCGTCCCAGCGGGAGCTTGTTGATTAGCGCGCCGAGTCGTGAATAGAGTAGAAACAGCACTCACTCAGGGTGCTCCGGCCGGTCGCGTCAGGTATGGAATTCAATTCAAAGCCATGTCGCTCCAGGTATTTACCACACGATGTGATCAAGATCTTTCCCCGTGCTGCACCCCGGCGCCTTGTCTCAGACCCCGCGAGCCTGGATGCCAGCCACAGAATCTCCCTCCCTTGATAAAGGCCAGTCGTGAATCCCCTGAAAAATACCCCTGATTTCTTTTCCTTTTTTTAGCATTATCAAGGGGTGCGTCTGCTCAAACGGTATGCCGCCCGCGTGTTGGAAATGTTGTCACGCCCAGTTCGTTCTCACATCCCGTGTCTTGTAATACAATGGCCGAGCAGCGATGCCCCGTCGCTAATAAGTTTGGCCTTGTTTTCTTGCTGTCTCGCCTTGTCCTGCCGTACAACTGAAGAGACATCTTTTTAACCCAACGCGGGGTGTCACGGCGCAATTGTCTGTCTCATTGTCGCAGATTCAAATGCAACAAACACGTTGTGCTAGTAAGTTTATCACCAGAAGCCGTCCAGATAGGCTAGGTTATTTGTCAACCTCTTCCAAAGAATCGAGATGAAATTCAGAGGCGCGCCTGGGATTCCCGCTTTGGCCAACATACGATGCATGGCAATGGATGACACGGACAGTGTTGATATATTGCAGGGCTGCAAGAGACCCCAACATACAACATTCCCGTCTCATCAGTTATTGGGCTCGGCCGAGCAAACTCTCTCAAACCCCGTGTCGCGCCAAGTCTAAGCGACGACCCTGGTACACAACCTCATGCCCAATACCTACTCTGGGTTCTTTGGAAAAGATCTTTCGTAGCACATTAGCACAGTACTACCGACCATACGCCCCACAGCCATGTTTCGATGGAAATTAGATCAAAACACTGTGTGATGCGCGTGATGCGCTGATGATATATCCGATGGTCCTTAATAACGATCGACAACGCCAAGGGGCCGCCTCGACCAGATTCCTGGTTCCCTTACTGACTTCCTTTTACACAAGTATTTCATTTTCAGTCGGAATTTTCAATCACCGTCAGGTGTTCTCTACTGGCAGAATAATTGAGGGGGGAATCGTGTTATAGCAACCTTGAAAAAATAAAGATCGAATCGGGCGAACTTGCATTGCTCCCTTGAAACGTGTAGGCTATTTACAGCTTGGGCCGCGCTGGGGCAAGGCTCAAACTCTAAAATTCCGCGAAAGATCGCGTTCTCGCGTTCTTGGCTCGACAAAGGGGGACCGCCGCCAATTGGCAGGAATTCACATGTTGGGCATGATAAGGCCGCATGCACGATAGCCATAATCAAGACTGTTTCTTCGCAACAGACGTAAAGTGAGTCTGATGTCAGTCAGGTTGAGAGGGGTGCTGGTGTGGCGCAGGTCCTGCCTCCATTTCAGCGGCCTCCAGGCGCCGTTGCCTTCTAAAAACAGGCCGCTAGGGGGCTTTTCAGCAGCTCGCGGCCTCCGGCACGGGGATGCCGTCACTTGCCACTACAGACCTGCGCCACAGAGAGCAAGCTGGACAATTTGGTGGGCTACGGAAAGCTTCGTGACAGCTTCCCACTATCATCAGCACACCAACCAATTCCGACCACGCCCGGCACGAAGCTTCCAGCCATGTCTCCATCCAGATCCATCCTGTGAAAGAACTTTTCAAGCATACATTTGCAGCCCAATTTGCGAATCAGAGTACTACCAGTACCAAGCTCTACAGATGCCGTTTACTGGTACAGACCACATCGCTCAAATTTCGCTTGGAGCACTCGAGAGTCCAATTGCAAAGCGCCAATGCGCTTCAGCCGCTCAAAGTGGAAAGTACCCGAACGTGGTCATTTTACAGGTTCCATTGCCCCTCGTCCGATGGGTGAGAGATAGCGGGAGCTTGGCGAGCGGACTCGGACGCAACAGCATCCCAGTATCATGACCAGTCCCAATCAACTCCCAAGCCGGGCAGCGTCGTAGTGCGACGCCGCAGAGCCTGCATCCGCTGCGTGGTTGGGCGCTGGAACTGGTCTCCCAGATGCCCCTCTGCGTCGCTCCCCTGCTCAGCTGGGCTCTCAACCTGTGCTGATCCACACCTACATCATCCGTCAGAGAGAGTCGGCTTGGCCAGCAACCAAGCCGGCCGGGCTTTGCTGGGTTGCTGGGCTCGCTCGGTTCGATTGCCTCTTGGCCTGCAGCCTTCCACCCCTGGACAGAGCTCGCGCCACATGAAATCTCGACGTCACTGACACCATCTAATGTACACCACCCGGCAATGCCTCCCCGGTCAAATGCGACGTTGCCGTCGAGGAGCCTCACAATGAAAAAGAGTAGCCTAGCAACAGCGTGCGCGGAAAGGACGCCATCATGCTTTTCCGCCTAGGACACCAGGCGTCTGGTTACTCCTCTACTCTTACCTCACCGCTGGTACTCCATCAGCTACTGTGTCTGATCCCCCCATGCAAATCTCGGCGAGGCCACAACGCCACAAAAATCTCGACTGGTCCACAGCGGTAATGTACTGGAGCTCAAGCGGTCCACAGCGACGATCCACTGGCGCATGGACAGGTAATCACACCGCAGAGTCATTGACTTGTCCGATTATCAAGGCCTCTCGATTCACCAGTTCGAGGAAAGCTTGGAATCGGCTACCTTCTCACGGCCACCCCTATCTGATTGGCCGTCTTGACTTGCTGGAGTGGTCTCAATTCTGCAGCTTGGAGCTGCACAGCAGTCGATAACTATGCAATGGTGAGCTGGCCGCCACATTACCCCGACGCCGTCCGATCTCCAGCCATACTCTCGGCTCTAGTGGCCAAAAGCCACAATCCTAGTCCATTTTGGCCCCATCACAGCTTTCCGCACCAGCTCTGGGCATTCACCTATTCAGGCCGCTTAGTTTCGCTAGTTAAGCACTTTGGGAAGCTCCTCTACTATTCTGGCGCTGGTCCCCATGTCGCGGCTTGAACTGGCAAGGTTTCCCTAGCCCCGAATGTCTTTGCTTTCCCAGGCCCAAAGGCGGGTCTATGTGCAGAGGGCCATTAATTTGGGCCGTCGTTGAGTGAGACCAGAGTACACAGAGGTACAAGGTCGATACAGCCGTGTACTCAAGACCCTCGTCGCCCAGCTACACTAATCCATGGCCTGCTCTGAAGCGACGCCCGATGCTTTTGATGTTGTTAGCGAGCTCTCCATCGCAAGGGTCAATTCCGCATGACTACAGATTACAGATTACTGAGTCCACATCAGAGAAGATTTTTGTTCATGTTGGGGGCTGCTACTTGGCCGGCCAACCTTCGAAGAGCCGGGCCTGGTGAGACATGCATCTGCAGGCCAACAACAACACCAGTGTCTTGAGTACCAATTCAGCCTGTCTATCAGTGTCTTGCGAGCTCGGCCCTGCTCGGAATTGTCCGACGGGCCGCTTATCTCGCAAGAAAGCCATTTTACACTATTACATCATTCCACAAACGCGGCCATACATAGATGATGTAGAAACATCAAAAGCAACAAAAACTGGAGTTGAGCATGTTCATCATTGCTGAATTGACAGTTCAGACTAAAATAGCACCACCTCCGCTGGCCTCCTACCTGATCTTGTTTATTCTTTTGATATCGAGTCAATTGGCGGGGCTGGCGAAAAGAGCTCCAAATTTTACACTTTCATGCTGCTCAGCAGGCGGACCTGTTTCGCCTCTTGATTGGCCACGCACCAACAAATGAAGCTTCCCAGACGGAAATGATGTTGAAGCTCGTCCGTCATTATCTCTAATTTCGGTTGACTAGGCTACGAATCGTACCGAACAAGAAACGCAATCGTGCATTGGGCGTTTCTACTCTACCTCGGCCTCATCCGTTGCAGAGCCCCGGGCAAGGCCGACGAAGCGAACCCCAAATGGGAAGAGAAAAAAACGAGGCAGAGGTTGGCCGAGAGAGAAGAAAAAGTCGATTGCCCTGTGACGCAGCAAATCCCTGCAGATGGTCCATTGCATCGATGCCAAGATGTTTTTTATGGATAATACTCACGCACGTACAAGGACATCAACACACCGCACATACACATCCAACCACCCACACTTGGCTGAAGCAGGCATTATGCAGCCGCTGCCTGCATTAGTCTCCCCACGTTATAATATTTTCTTTAGGGTAGCTTTCCTTGACGTAAACGTCGCAAGGCAAAAGAAAGACGAACAACAAACAAGTCCCACGCCCCGCCCCCAACCTCGAGGATTCCCTACCAAAACCGTCGTGGTGGCGGCCAAGCCAGCCAGCCACCTCTCGCGGAAGCGTGTTTTCGCTTGGATCTGTCGGCACACACACACACACACACACACACACACGGGCAAGCCGGCTATAGATTGTTCGTTGAATCATCCGATCGACCAGTGGCGACGGATCTGCGGGAAAAAGAGGTGTGCCCCCGTGGGATGATGAGGCTTTTTTGGCACTTTTGTCCGAGTGACAGCAACTAACCTACGTAATCGATGGCTGCGTCCCCCAGGCATTTTTTGGTTCAAGCCAGTCAACTTCAAGAAACTCGGCGAGACCATTGAACCCCAACGGTGGCGGCATCATCGACAAGTTCCCCGTAGTCAGCCTTGGTCGTCAGCAGCCGGCTGCCTCCTTTCAGGCGGTCTGCGCATGGCTCACTCACTCACGCTCTCCTCGCCATTTCCCACGGAGATGATAATCACAACACAACAATGCGAGTTGAACGATGCTTTCGTATTTGGCATTAACGAACTAAATAATAAAAAGTACGCACCCTCATAAACGAGATTGTACATGCCTCGTTCTATGAGAGAGGTAAAAGAGAAAATAACACCAAGATATCGTAACCGTCCTTGCACAAAAAAGTACATGAAACAAAAACCAACCAAACCAATGAAATGCAAACCCATAATCAAAACTGCTGAATTAACCACCATGAAATCCTATTTTCCCTTTTCTCATCATGCTTTGCGAATAAATGTAAAACAAAAACTTCCCACATGCCTCTTCGTCTGCTTCCAAGCCGGTTGAAATTACAGTCGTACACTCGTGTCTAGTATGGGTTCCGAGTGCTTGGGCCTTTAACCGCTGCACATGACACAGGACTCGGGGTTCTCGATGCTGCAAGCAACGACGGCCTCAGAGTAAATGTCACGTTCGCGGTCCTGATTGCCCTCGCCATCCTCGTCCTGGTTGCTGGTGCGCTTGCCCTCAACAAGCTCCTCATCAACCTGCTCCGAGGGCTCGGTGGCAAGGACCTTGGGGCTGTCTCCATCCTCAACGTCAGCCTTTATGGTGTTGGGCTTCTGAGGCGAGGATAGGGGGACCCTGGTGGCAATGGGGGGAGGGGTTGTGCTGGGAGTAGGAACGCCGTTGGAGCTGACAGAGTTGCCAGTATCCTTGGGAGCGGCGGTGGCTCTAGCCATCGGGGAGGACGAGGACATGTAGCTGGTACCGGCAGGAGGAGCACGCTTCCTGGGGAGACGCTCGCGGGCAGTAGCGGCATCGACCACCTTCAGGGCTTCCTGATCAACAGTGAACTGAATAGGAGCCGCGGCAGCCTGCGTACGCAGGTAGTACATGCCAGTCTTGAGACCAAGCTTCCAGCCGGCAAAGTGCATGCTGGTAATCTTGCCCATCGTAGGGTCACGCATGTGGATGTTGAGAGACTGGGACTGATCAATGAAAGCACCACGGTCAGCGGCCATCTGGACAACCTGGCGCTGGGAAATCTCCCAGACAGTCTTGTACAGAGCCTTGATATCGGCAGGAATGTTGGGAATGTTCTGGATAGAACCGTTCTCGGCAATGATGCGGTTCTTCATGCCATCAGACCAGAGACCCATGTCGACAAGATCCTTGAGCAGCCAAGGGTTGACAACCTGGAACTCACCAGCCAGGACACGGCGCTGGTAGATGTTGGAAGTGTAGGGCTCGAAACATTCGTTGTTGCCAAGGATCTGCGAGGTACTGGCAGTAGGCATGGGGGCAACGAGGAGAGAGTTGCGGACACCGTGCAGCTTGATCTGCTCACGGAGCTCCTCCCACTCCCAGAGGTCAGAGGGCTTGACGTTCCACATGTCAAACTGAAGAATACCCTCGGAGATGGGGGAGCCCTTGTACGACTGGTAGGTACCTTCCTCTTTGGCAATCTCCATAGAGGCAGTGAGGGCAGCGTGGTAGATTGTCTCAAAGATCTGCTTGTTGAGCTCACGAGCCTCGGGAGACTCAAAGGGCATGCGCAGAGCAAGGAAGGCATCAGCCAGACCCTGGACACCGACACCAATGGGGCGATGGCGCATGTTGCTGTTGCGAGCCTCGGGGATGGGGTAGTGGTTGACATCAATGATGCGGTTCAGGTTGCGAACGACAACCATGGTAACCTCGTGCAGCTTCTTGAAGTCATAGACACCCTGGTTGTAGTCAACGTAGGCGGGAAGGGCCAGAGAAGCCAGGTTGCAAACAGCAGTCTCGTCAGGAGCACAGTACTCGACAATCTCTGTGCAGAGGTTGGAGCTGCGGATGGTACCAAGGTTCTTCTGGTTGCTCTTGCGGTTGCAGTGGTCCTTGTAGAGCATGAAAGGGTTACCGGTCTCGGTCTGGGCCTCCAGGATAGAGTACCAGAGCTTCTGGGCCTTGATCGTCTTACGGCCCTTGCCCTCGCGCTCATACTTTTCGTAGAGAGCCTCAAACTCATCACCGTAGCAGTCGGCCAGGCCAGGGCACTCGTTGGGGCACATGAGGGTCCATTCACCGTTCTTCTCGACACGCTTCATGAACAGATCGGGGATCCAGAGAGCGAGGAAAAGATCACGAGCGCGGACCTCCTCCTTGCCGTGGTTCTTGCGGAGGTCCAGGAACTCGAATACGTCAGCGTGCCATGGCTCAAGGTAGATGGCAAAGGCACCGGGACGCTTGTTGCCACCCTGGTCGACGTATCTGGCAGTGTTGTTGAAGACACGGAGCATGGGAATGATACCGTTGGAAGTACCATTGGTACCCGCAATATAGGAACCAGTGGCACGAATGCGGTGGACGTTCATACCGATACCACCGGCCATCTTGGAGATCATGGCACAGGACTTGAGAGTATCGTAGATACCCTCGATGGAGTCATCCTTCATGTCCACCAGGAAGCAAGAGGATAGCTGGGCCTGAGGAGTACCAGCGTTGAAGAGCGTGGGCGAGGCATGGGTGAAGAACTTGCTAGACATGAGGTTGTAGGTCTGAACGACGCGCTCAATGTTGTCTCCCCAGATGCCGACAGCGACACGCATTATCATGTGCTGGGGACGCTCAACGATCTTACCATTGAGCTTGAGGAGGTAGGAGCGCTCTAGGGTCTTGAAGCCAAAGTATTGGTAGTTGAAGTCGCGGTCGTAGACGATGGCGGAATCAAGCTCCTCCTTGTGTCTCATGACGCACTCGTATGTCGACTTGGCAATCATGGGCGACGCACGGTCGTTCTTGGGGTTGACGTAGTGGTACAGGTCGCTGATGACGGAAGACCATTGCTTCTTGGTCTGCTTGTGAAGGTTGGAGACGGCGATGCGGGCCGCAAGGATGGCATAGTCAGGATGTGTGACGGTCATATAGGCGGCAGTCTCGGCAGCCTATGGAGAAATCAGATTAGCGACGGTGACAGGCGGCGGCATTGTCAATCAATGGGTACTTACGAGATCGTCAAGCTGAATAGTGGTCACACCACCGTAGACACCAGAAATGACCTTTTGGGTGATGGCGACGGGGTCGACATGATCGGTGTCGAGGCCATAACACAGCCTCGAGACACGAGCAGTAATCTTGTCGAATTGGACACGCTCCTGGCGTCCATCTACCGCAGGCATTAGCGGCTGCATGGTAAGATTGTATGGATGCATCGCGACTTACCTCTCTTCTTCACGTACATGGCGGCGACGTGGTGGCGTCGGCAAAGCGACGACTGTGGGATGAAAAGACGAGACGAAGGAAGAGTTGGTTTACTCTGAAAGGCTGCAGGTATCAACCAGGATACAGACAGCAGTCGTGAGGTAAAAAAGCCGTTGCAAGTCGAGGCCTTGGTATGGTGCAGAAGCGGGTGCTAGAGAAGAGTGAAGAAGACGCGTTGAGAGGGACGGTGCAACGGGCTTCTTATGCTCGGTCGCGTGTTTTTTGCTACGCGACGCCAAAAGTTAGCGCGACAACAATGACAAAGCCCAGGAATCCATTAAACTGGCTGAGGCGGTGGGCCGACGACCAGGGTTGGGGACAATGTTCACGGTGCCCAGGGCGCGGCTGAGGCGAGATACCGACAATTAAAAATTTGGATTATATCAAAAGATGCTATTCAATTGTCCTTGGCTTTCGAACGAATATAATATCGCTGTTCTGATGCGTTTTCTGGCGACTTCTATGCCCGACCATCATCTCGACGCAAGCACTTAAAGTGGCAGCCAGGCGCGTTTCGCACTGTGGCGCGGAGTCACGTGGACTGGTCGATGCACTTAAAGGCGACCGGCGACCGAAGGGAATCGAAACGACAGGGGACGCTAGGGTGCTTGTCCCTGGCTAATGTGAGCGTTGATCAAATTGTTTCCACCGGTAAAATGAACTAGCGACTATTTTTGCCCGACCGCCCAGGGGGTCAATAGTGTCTTCTACAAACGGTACTATCTCTTTCAATGTGTGGCGCGTAGTTGCCTGTAACCCGATATCCAAAGTCTGCGAGTATAGGTCAGGAAAGTAAATCGGTCGTTGGTGACAGTACAGATTCTTCAAGACCAAGACGCTAGTTCATATTTTCGTATTTTCTTTTTCCTCTGCCATTTCTCCTTCTGGTCGTTCAACCGTTGGCGACGTGGCTGTGACCGCGACCGCGTTTCGCACTGTGACGCGAAATCACGTGCAGCTTCTAGTTTACCAACAAAATATTCAGCCTGGCGTGAACAAAGAGGCTGGCTGGTCTCTCGGTGCCAAGAGTCAAGACAAGGACAATATACACTCTCTCCGCCACTTAGCGCGGGCCGGCCGTGAATTTCAGCTCAACCACAGAGTACTTGCTTCACGCAGCCAGGCAAGGAATGTGCTCGTTTTGTAACAGCTCGCCAAGGATGCTGGCCTCCTCCAATCAAACACGGCGCTGTCGTGTTGTTGATTGGGATCTGGCCGATGTGCGACGTTGTGATTTCGGTTCCAAGCTCGGTCACAGACGGATTCCGATGACACCAGGTTCCAGCGTTATTCTACCTGGGCCTACCCTACGTTCAGGTTTGAACTCGAACGTTCTCGCAACATGGATTTGTTGATCTGTCAGACCAGTGTTAGGCATGGCTGCAGGATGAGGTTGCACAAGCCATGCGAGGGTAACTCTCGGGAACTTGTTTTCCCGTTGCTAACAGTAACGTTAGCAGTACATAGTCATTACCTAGCTGATCATGCATGCCCCCCTCTAAGAGTAAGCATTTCTCCTAGCATCATCTTCATCGCTACCTCCAACAATGGGAGATGGCATAACTACACCAAGTCCCTGCTTCGCAACTGGGCAGGGCATCATCTGCGCCGGGCTCCCCCGTTCAGGAACCCTTTCTCTCGCAACAGCGCTGGAGATACTCGGTATCGGTCCCGTCCAGCATGGGCTGCGTGACACCAGCAGCCGTGAGGTCTATGCTTGGACACACGCAGCGTGGTGCTCGTTTCCCTCCCTGCGGGCCAGACTGGCCTCGCCCGACGGCAGGCTTCCGTTTTACCTGCCGCCGTACGATCCGCTGCTGCCATGGACGCGCTCCGACTGGGATCGGCTCGTCGGGCGCTACCGCTGCACCACCGACGTCGGAAGCATCTTCAGCGACCAACTCATCGCCGCCTACCCGGACGCCAGGGTCATCCTCGTGGAGCGGCCCGTCGACCGGTGGGCGCGCAGCTTCGGCGGTATCCTCCTTGACAAGACATACTGCGGCATAGGCGGCTTCATCAAGTGCAAGCTAGGGCCGTGGGCAGACATTACGACAACAGCGGCCTACGCCGACGTCTGCATGGGCTGGCTGGGGACCGATTCGAGGCGTGAAGCGCACGAATTATTGCCCAGCCGCCACCGTGAGCACTACGAAATGGTACGGAAGCTCGTGCCAGCGAAGCAGCTCCTCGAGTTTGATTTAAAGGACGGGTGGGAGCCGTTGTGCAGCTTCCTGAATGTTCCTGTCCCAGATGTCCCATTTCCCCATGTAAATGATGGAGCGCAGCTCTTGGCCATGCTTCGTGGCCTGGATATTGCGATAGTGTTGAGACTGGCACAGAAATTGGCTTGGACTGTACTTGGTGTCGGCGCCGCCATTTTTCTCACCCGATCAGCTACGTGGCGGGTTTTGCGCGACGTGCTCCAACGTACCTTGGCTAGCTGAAGTTTAATCTCTAAAAACTACATGTTTTTCAATATCCATAGTTGTTGTATTGGTTAATAGCATTGTATTGATTTGCACAGATTTTGCTCTTTGAATTTAGTGATGTAGTAGCGAATGGCCACAGCGTAAGACGCCCGACCCACTGCCCTGATGGCTTGGCCTTCCCCAAGCCGACCTCAGTGCGCAAAACCAAGCCACCACAAGAACTCTGAACATCTCACCCAACCAAGGAGTGGTGACTCAGAGCCGGTGTATGACTCTGCCAATCGTCCACAACATTAATATAAAATCTTCGATGCTCTGTCGACCAAGGTCAGTTGAAAAACCACCATCAATTTAATTTTATTGACATCGTCAAAAATTGACAGCAGCCACCCTAGACCTCGTTTGATTCAGCAATCACTACTGCGTTCATTTCCATCACGGCGGTTCATAAATTTAGCGGTACACAGCATGGAAACCCGAGAAGCTACGGCTGAGCCTTCAGCGCCGTCGTATGACCCCAGATATGTCGATGTGAGGAGCCTCTCCTCGTGCGGTCGGGCGTCGACCATTGACTGACCGTAGCTAGATTGGCATCAACCTCGCAGATCGCGTATATCGCGGCCGCTACCGTGGCAACCAGAAACACCCCGACGACTTGGAAGCTGTTGTAAACAGATCCAAGGCTGTAGGATGCACAAAACTACTGGTGACTGGCTCGGATTGGCACAGCATTAAGGATGCAGCCGACCTCGCCAAGGAGTATCGTAAGTTGGGCAAGCACATGGGCGACAGCCGCGTTCACCTGCTTACATGGTACTTCACCCAACAGACGGAACCGTTTACTACACCGCAGGTATTCATCCCTGCAGCAGCAGCATTTTCGGCGCTGGCAAGTCCACTGCCCACGACGAGGAGCACACAGCCCCCTGTGACCCAGACCCCTCGGCGCCTATCCCTGAATGCGCGGTTGATCTTAAAAAGTCTGCCGACAACATTACACGGCTACAAAAGACTTTTGCGGAGGCCAAGGCATCGGGTGCTGGCCACCTGATTGCCTTTGGCGAGTTTGGTCTCGACTACGACCGGCTGCACTTTTGCAACAAGACTGTGCAGCTGCACAGCTTCGCGGCGCAGCTCAAGATTGCCGCGTCCATGGAGCCCCAGCTGCCGCTGTTCCTGCACTCGCGCGCGGCCGCCGCGGACTTTGCCCGGCTCATGAAGGACGCCTTTGGCCCGCGCCTGGAGAAGCTGCAGCGCGGCGGCGTCGTGCACAGCTTCACCGGCTCGCTCGAGGAGATGCGCGAGCTGCTCGACCTGGGCCTGTACATTGGTATCAACGGATGCAGTCTCAAGACGGAGGAAAACTGCGCCGTGGTCAAGGAGCTGCCGCTCGACAGGCTCATGCTCGAGACGGACGGGCCCTGGTGCGAGGTGCGCCCCAGCCATGCCGGCTGGCAGTACCTGATTGAAACGCCCTCGGAGACTGCCACCGATACGCCCGCGTCGGACGACGCCGCTGCGGCGACGAACGGCACCGGGAAGAGACACAAACCCCAGAAGCAGCCGAACCACGGAAAGAAGAAGAACCAAAGGACGGAACCCGAAGTGGCGTCGCGCTTCAAGGCGACTAAGAACTGGCAAGAGGGCTGCATGGTCAAGGGTCGCAACGAACCCTGCACGATTGAGCGCATCGCCAAGATTGTGGCGGGCATCCAGGGTGTTTCTGTGGAAAAGGTTTGTGAGGCCGCGTGGACAAACACGAACAAGGTATTTGACCTTGGCGAGAGTGTATAGACATGAAAGAAGAACGTATGTTGGTTTTAAAAATAGAAATAGAGATGGACAAGCCTGTCCCATCCTGGGGGTATCATTATACCAAAGATGATATCTAAAACGGCGCTAAATTATAAAATACATCATAAATAGTCATGAAAACACAAGCGTCATGAGACTCGGTTATATTCCTGAGCCCTTGTTTCCTTTTATACGGCCATGGCGCACCACACCCACTGTGACGCCGTCCTCGCCCGTCATCCAGCCGGGCATGCGCTCGCCATGCACGATGCCGGCTTCCACCAGCTGTCGGATGCCGGCAAATACATGCGCACCCTGGAATGTTATTCGCACGTTGGGCGTCCACCGGGCATCGTCGGCCCGACGGGGAGCGTCGTCGTCACCGTCCTCCTCCAGCATGGTGTCGAGACTCCGCCGCGGCCCCCTTCGGCCCGCCGTCCGCGCGCCGCCCTCGTTGTCCGAGTCCTGCACGTCGACGCCGTTAACGGAGGGATACGGGTCTTGGACCACGACGTCGAGCCGCTCCACGCCCTTGCCGTCTGTGACGAGGGCCGAGTCGCCAAAGCGGCCCTTGGCCACCAGCTTCGCCCGCTTTGCTTCGCGACGCTGCTGCGTGAGCGGCGAGGCTCGTTTTCGGCTGTGCTCTGATGCTGACAGAGGAGGCGACGGTAGTACCGAATCGAGAGGGGACTTTTTATTCTTTTCGTTGGCGTAGATGCTCCAGCCGCCACCAGCAGCGTTGCCACGACCGGGGCCTTTACGGTCCAGGAGCGCGTCCAAGTTTCTGCTGGTGAGGCCGGTATTCTTGAGGGTGAACCGCTGCCGCGGTCTGGACAGCGCCTTGGGCACGCCCTTGACAATCAGGCTCTGCAGGCTGCGCGACTCGCCGTGGGCGGACGCGCCGGCCGACTGCGACTTGGAAATGTAGAGGTTCGGCGAGCCGTCGGGGAAGGCGAGGTAGACGGTGCGCGACGAGGTGTAGTTTGTCGCGGCGCCGTTGCTGCCGGCCGAGGAGAGGGCGAGCTGGCTGTTGTAGGGCGAGTCAATGGCAAAGATGCGCAGCATCAGGACGGGATAGTCGCTCGGGCGGTAAAAGTGGTAGTGGGCCTTGACGTCCGGGAGGACCTGGTCCTGCAGGTTCTGTAGAAAGGTCGAGGGGTGGAAGCGCGGGATCTGCAGGCTCGCGTCGTCGACCTTGAGCGTCTCGTCGTCGGCCGCGGCGTCGTGGGAGGGATGGGTGAGGGGGAGGATCTTGTAGGCGGTCCACTTCTGCGAGGCCGGGTGCTCGTCGAGGTAGGCAAAGTCGACCATGGCGAGCTGGTAGAGGGTCAGGCCGTGGCGCCAGTCGCCCTCGAGGACGCGGCTGACGACGTCGCGCTTGGAGCCCCTCTGCTCGTGCATGTCGGCGTAGAGCTGCTGGAGCGCGGCGACGGTCGGGCACGGCGGGTAGAGGTCGTCGCTGTCGGCGGGCTCCTCGTCGGGCCCGCGGCGGTCCAGGTAGGGCACGGCGTTGGCGACGGTGCCCTCGTCGAGCCAGTCGAGCGCGAGCGCAATGAGCGACTCGCGCGACAGCCGGTTCAGGCTCTTGATGACGACGAGGTTGGAGGGGTCCACGCGCAGCGACGACGGCAGCCGCGCCGTCGTCGGGATCGAGAGTCGCGACATGGCGGCGGCTTTGAGGGGGAGGGTGCCGTAAGCCCGAGAGCGGGGATGCCGAGTCGGAAGTGCAGACGATGCGGCGGCCGAAAGCAGAATCTCGATTGGCACTGGGTGGATGGATGACTGCTGGTTGTGATGTCTGGAGCTGTGGGAGCTGCAGCTGGAAGACGCGTCGCGCGTTGACAGGGTTGGACCCCGCCACAGCGTCGTTTACAGGATGCGTTAGTGAACGTTGGCGCTGAAGTGGGCAAAGCGGGCGCTAGACGTGCCATGCTTCTGAAGAATACACTTGCTACATCGGATGGAGTACTTTTAGATTATTTTGAACTATTATTTTGGATGTAATTATGGTTTTGATTATTTTGATATTATTTCATTCACATTGTTTTGGGCGTACGGAATGGTTACTTTGTTGCCAACCTTGGGCACTACAGCTGTCAGGTGGTGCGGCCTACCTGTGGCCAGCCGGGTGTGGCTTGACGGACGGCTTGCTTCCCCGCGTTAAGTCCGTGCCAATGAGGCGTTGTGGCTGGCGATAATCAGGCTGTAGATGGCGCGAGCTTGATAATCTACTCCGCGCAGGAGACTAGAGACATGCTTGCCTCTGTCATACTCTGCATTGCATCATGGCCATTCTCGACATTGTTCTGGCTTCCCTACGAGCCTGCTCGTGGGCAGGCGCCGTTTCTCTGATCTTGAGCGCGGCGCTGGCCCTGTCGCTCGGCGCACGACTACGCAACTTTTGGCGCCTCCGACATTTTGATGGACCACTTCTTGCTGGCTTCTCGCGTCTTTGGCTTGTCCGGACAGTGTGGGGAGGCAGGGCCTATCTTGACTTTTGGGATGTGACTTGCAAATACGGTATGGACCCGGTCTGCACATCTTACAATGTATAGTCTCTAATTCTGTTTCTCAGGCTCGATTGCGCGAGTCGGACCAAATGATCTAATTACCAGCGATCCTGAGCTTGTAAAGCACATGTACAACGTCCGGTCCGACTATAGGCGTTCGAGCTGGTATGATGGTATGAGATTCGACCCAACCAGGGATAATCTGCTGTCATTGAGAGATGAGGAAGCGCACAAAAATTTGCGAGCGAAAATGGCTGCCGGAGTAAGTTATCTCGCCTACTCGCCATTTCTGCCTCTAAATGCACAACCAGCACTGCTGAGACTTGCTTGGACCCTTCTCATCTGTTCTTAGTACTCGGGTCGTGAAGTTGACGGGCTAGAGCGCAAAGTTGATGATAATATCGTACGCTTTATGGACCTACTTGCCAACTACGCCGACAACGACAAGATCCTAGACCTAGGACGCAAAGTTCAGTATTTCACACTGGATATTATTTCGGACATTGCCTTTGATTCCCCTTTTGGCTTCCTCGAGACAGACTCGGATGTCTACAAATACATTGAAACCACTGAGAGCGCCCTTCCAATCGTCATGGTTACCACTGTCGTTCCGGTGTTTGTCAAAATGCTAGCTTCGCGGCTTTTGCGAAGTGCCCTCCCGTCTGAAACAGATGCGTTTGGGTTTGGTAGAGTACTACGGTAAGCTTCACAGGATGAGCCCAGGTCTCCATTCCACAACAAGCACCTGGGCTGACTTTATCTTGCCAGGATTGCGAAAGACGTAGCGGTAGAGCGCTTTGGCAAAAATCGCAAGGTTCAAAATGACATGCTCGGCTCATTTGTAGCTCACGGACTGAGCCAATCAGAGGCAGAGTCCGAGATCCTACTTCAAATGTAAACACCCACTGCTCTGTTAGTTGCCTGGCCCGATCACTAACCCGTCTCAAAGTGTTGCTGGTTCCGACACTACAGCTACCGCCATTCGCTCCACGTTGCTCTACATCGCTACGAGCCCACGAGTTCTCACGAAGATGCGCCAAGAGATAGACGACACTCCTATCTCGAGCTCCATCATTACCGATGAGACGGCACGTTCCATGCCATATTTACAGGCGGTGATCAAAGAGGGACTGCGTATCTTCCCGCCCGTCGCCGGACTCATGGCCAAGGAGGCACCGGCCGGAGGCCACCACTGGAAGGGGGTATTCATCCCTGGCGGCACTCGCGTTGGATCGTGCGCTTGGGGAATATTTCGACGACAGGACATCTGGGGCGCAGATGCGAATGAGTTTCGCCCAGAACGCTGGCTGGACAGTACACCGGAAAGGCTCCAGCTGATGGAAGGAACGCTCGAGTTGATATTCAGTTACGGGCGCTGGCAGTGCCTCGGTCGCCCGATTGCGGTCATGGAATTGAACAAGGTATTCGTCCAGGTAAGGTGCTTTGGGAAACATTGTTGGCCTCTTTGATTATGCTAACATGATGGGGAACAGATTGTGCGGCAATTTGATGTTTCCATCTGCGACCCAACAAATCCTTGGAAAGTTTACAATTGTGGCATATTTTCGCAGAGCAACTTTTACGTGAGGCTCAGAAGGCGACAATAAATCCCATCGAGGAAGACTTGGTACCGATGGCTTCTTACTACTTAGTAGACTGGGTGGCTAATCTACATTGCCCTCTTCCTGGGTTATTCGGCAAATTTCAAAATTCACTGAGAACGTTTCAGCCTTGGGCCGTCGCTGAAGATTGTTCTTTAGCGGCGCCGTATTACCGTGCCCTTTCTTTCTTGTCTCCGGTAGTCAAATGGCTCCAGTTCGGGCATTGTCCATCCCCACGACTTACAGCGCTACATAACTAGTCGTCTCCGCAACAGCTGCCACCTACCATCTCTGGACGACGCTCCGGTTCTGCACGAAAAAATAGAACCCGGCAGATATCCATTGGTTTACTTGCCGGTCCGCCACAAAGATGGGGTAGAAGCTATTTTTACACGATATCGGTTACGGTTCCCGCCCTGATGAAGGCTTGGACTACCCTGTACAGCATCGGCATCTGCCGGTAATAGAAGCCTGCCTTGGACAACTTCCGTTCTATGGCCGACAATAGAGCGATATTTAGCAGTGGGCCGGGACACATCGTGCTGCTGGCGAATATAGGTTTATGGAATAAGCATGGCCTGATCGCCGAGGCGTTGAACAGCGCTCACATTTCTCAATCAGGGGCGTTCCGGAATGAGCGGATCGGCATGCCCACAGATTACTAGCTGCAGGCCACCATCTTATTAGCCCCTACTTTGACCAACAAGGCAGGACCTTGAACTCTATCAATCCCACGGATACCCGGTAGCTGCAATAACCTTCATGTTATTGTTGAATCACTCGGTGGTTTCACGTACCATGGAGGGCAAGGGCTCCATCCGACGCTACCTCACAATTATACCCCTGGCCATGGGTAAGATGCCCCGTGCCCAGGGCGGAATCGGATGAAAAGCCCCCTGGGATTCACAATTGCATGCGCAGCTGTGGCATCAACAAGAGACCGGAGAAAGCCTACATTGACAAGTTGCCTTGGATGACGTTTCCGTGGTGGCCCGTTGAGCAAGCAAAAGCCAACAAATACACTTTATCATGCGGCGGAAAGGCGACCATCCGACGGCCTCGCGGGGGCGGGCTTCTGTCAAGCGCCTAGCGTCGTCTGTATTAGGAAGGTAATGCAGCAGCATTTGAGCATAAGCAGAACTCTATCACAACCATCACTATACCCGAAGCCTTTTGTTGTGGTGGGCCGCGGATAGTGGAAGATCTGCAATGCTCTAGAAGCCACGATTTACATGAAACGATGGGAGTGGCTAGATTGAGCGCAGCTTCGGTGTCCCAATGTCGGAACCGGGAGACACAACCAGCATCTGGTAGCCCGACAATCTCGGCATTTCCCATGTTGTGTTATAACCTATAACCATGGCCCGTGCAGGCCCGGAATAAGCGCATTCACGCTTGCTCAGCACTTGAACGGTTGCCGTGGGGGTTGCGCGCCCAACAATCCCGGAAATTAGGTAGTGCTGACATGGGATTGGACACATCTGGATACCTCTGCCAAGACGGCCTTGGCGATTTCGGGCAAGTCACATCCGACAGGATATCGCTTGGACGACAGATGATGGCTTTTCTCCAGCATCTTGGCAACGATCGGCAAACTAGTCTTCAGTGTGAAGAAAGCGGCTGCCGAATCTGGAAGCTCCTCGGAGCCCATGTTGTGAATAGCGTCGCTTGCCCCTTGGGGCACCAGGGGGGCTGGCATCGGCGTACCGACGCTCTCTCGCCTATAAAGGTTTCAGTTGCGCCGTCCTTTGAACAAATATTCAACCATCAAGGTGCACAGAATCAACAGCTTCTCATACTCTTTCATCAAGACCTCCATCATCTCTCATTCCCCTCCCGTCACCATGAAGTTCTTCACCCTCGCCGCTGCTCTTGCCTCCGTGGCTGTTGCCGCGCCCTCTGCTGCTCCCTCCCCCCTTGATGTCAAGATTGAGTCTGCTGGCAACTCTGGTGAGGTCAAGGCCACCATCACCAACACCGGCAAGGACAACCTCAAGATCTTCAAGCACGGCACCATCTTTGACAATGCCCACACTGAGAAGGCTTCCATCGAGGCCAACGGTAAGCTCGAGCCCAATGATGTATATCCGAGACGAGACAAGAAAAGCCCACTAACGCGCGCTGCTCAGGCGACAATGTCGAGTTCCAGGGTCTCCGTCTCCGTCTCAGCACGGAGAACCTGACCGACGCCGACTTCCAGAAGATCGACGCTGGCCAGTCCGTCGAGGTCACCTTCCACCTCGCCGAGACGCACGATCTCTCCGCCGGTGGCAAGTACTCCGTCTCCTCCACCGGCGTCCTGTCGTACGCCGACGAGGCCGGCAGCAAGCTGATTGGCTCCGTCTCGTACGCGTCCAACGCCATCGAGGCCGAGGTCGACGGCGCCGTCGCCCAGGCCGTGCACAGCGCCATCCAGGCGCGCTACGAGAAGCGCACGCAGGTGCAGAGCGACTGCACCGGCAGCCGCAAGACGGGCACCATCAACGCGCTTAAGAACTGCGTGTCCCTGTCCAACGCGGCCGCGCAGGCGGCCAAGTCGGGCTCCGCCTCCAAGGTCGAGGAGTACTTCAAGTCGTCGTCGGCCAGCACCCGCAACACCATTGTCAACGTCTTCAACAAGGTCGCGCAGGAGTGCGGCACGACCAACGGCGGCGCGTCCCGCTACTACTGCACCGACCAGTTCAACGGCTGCCGCGACCGCGTCCTCGCATACACGCAGCCCTCGCGCAGCCTCCAGGTCTACTGCGACCTCTACTGGGACGACCTCCCCAACCTCACCAGCGGCTGCCACCGCCAGGACCAGTCGACCACGACGCTCCACGAGACGACGCACCTCCGCGAGGTGGCCGGCACCGCCGACAACGGCTACGGCTACGACAACATCCGCAAGCTGACCACCCAGCAGAGCCTGAACAACGCCGACAGCTACGCCATGTTTGCCAACGCCATCTACGCCGGCTGCTAAATGGCGCCATTGTTGCGAGTTATTCGGAAATGAGACATGATGCGCGTGCGAGCAGTACATTAGCGGAATATCAAGTGTAAAAAAACAAGAAAAATGATGCGCCACGGCCGAGGGCCCGCGACATCTAGTACATAGTTAAATGAAACATGGACACATGGATATGAACCTTGGCTTCTTGGCTTGCATTTTCTCGCTTAGCGTGACTCAGGTAGTGACTCAGGCGAGATGGGACTGCATTATCTTGCTTGCAACTGCCGTTGCTCCATTGTGACTTCATCGAGTTGGTCTCCATCGAGCTGAATGCTATCAAGATGATGGAACTCGATTATTTTTCAGGGACCCGCTGCCCCTGCTTGCAAATTTTCTCTTAAGACGAAAGAATAAGCATGAAAATCTGGTTACCGGCCGGTCGGGAGAAATCGCCACCTTTCAGGGGGGGGGGTTGCAAAGGGCCGTGTATGGGAGGCATCGATGGCGCAATTGGCGCCATCGCGCCATCGCGACTGAAAAGCTCAAGGATAGGGGTCCCGTGGCACCCCATCTCAGCTCTTGCCCCCCGCAGCTCGTATATCGAGTTCATGCAGAATTTTCACATCGGATCCTGTGCGTTTTACCCAGGTCTCGTCCTAGTTGTGGGTTGCGCTGTATTGGTAGTCGGTGTAATTGGTGTCTGCTCTTCATTGCAGCAACACAAACGAGGACAAGTGGCTTGGTCGAGCACCTATGATCTACCGCTCTGCCATTGCAACAAGGAGAAAAACGAGGAATCCGTCTTGCAACGGCTGCAGTCACCGCACCGCTCGGCGGAAAAGCTAAACCACTGCTTTCTCGGGTCTGGAGGAGCCTAGAGGGCGTCGTGAAACTCAATGACTCCGCGAAAATTCTTGGTGGTGGGGAACACGCGTAAAAGGAAGTGGTGAAAGAAGTACAGGTAATCTTACTGTAGCGTTGAAATTACAAATAGCGGCATGTTCATTGTTCGTTGCAACTCCATATTCGGAGACGTGGACTTTGTTCGTTCGTCAACCATGGCTCCTGCGCCACGCGTACTGATTAACCCTTGGCCGAGTATCATTCGTGCAAATTTCATTCTGATTAGTTACTTCCTGAATAGCGCCGGCTTGAAAGTCGCGTATGAGACATTCCGCGGAAAATTTCTTGAATTGAGAATGGGGTGCCATGTAGTTGTTCCAATTTACACCAGAGATCGCCCTGCAGTGTAACCTGCAGCCTGTCATCTACCAGTATGCACGGACCGCTACCCCAACATCTGGCTAGAGTGCTTGTGAACTGTAAGACAGACCATTTCGATAGCAGGGTATCGACGTCGAGGGCCAAGCAAGCCGTGGCAACCTCGATTGTGGCTCGGACAAGCTCTTTCTTGGTCGAGACGACCGGTTTACTCGCAACGTAGTCTAGGCCGAATCGGCGAGCTTGAGAAGGAGTCGAAAATGCGGCATTGTATTCTTGCCACACATCCATCGCGGAAAACGCGCTATCGCAAAGAAATATTATAATCACCGACTATGAGCCTGACCACACTTTGCTGCCATTCAGACAGAACCTGTTTCGGACACCTCGGATATAGCTTGTGCCGACATTGACATTAGGGCGCAATGTCAGGTTTGGCAGTATGGCGCTTGACAATAATAATATAAGCGGCTTGGAATGTTGAGGGCCAGGAAATGGACGTCGGACATTGGCCAAGGCCGAGCTATGAGTGGCTGCATCATCGCGGGGTTCCAGAAATCTGCTGCAGTACAAGGTCGCCCAAGAGGATAGCAAGAAAGACGCTAATATCTATTGGTTATTATAAGGTGGAGCTAAATAGGAAAATAAGGAGAATTAGATGCCATATTCTTTTTTCCTGATTTGCTAGAGTGGCGCCTATTTTCATCGCCCACACCACAGGAAAAGGATATAGTATGCGCGCCTAAGCAGCTTACTTTGTGGTCTGGCTGGTTCTGTGGTTGGTTTGTCATCCTCGTTGCATTCTTACCGATCAAGATTGAGCAAAAAAGCGGCTTTCAAGGTGCTAAAGGTATGTATCGCTGGCTACAGTCATCATGGCTCCGCTGGCGCGCGCGGCTGCTTACGATTAGTTAAGCTCCAACCATCGGAGCTCGCTGTTCGCCATGGCTTGTTTGCGGAGGCGTAGTTTCGAGCGGATTTCTAGATCCGTCGTTGGAGCGTCTAAAATATAAATACCCAACATGTAGAACTCTATTTTTTCCTCAGTAAATCGCCTCTCTACAGTGTTTCTTCTCATACTTGTTATTATTCTCTCTAATTTACCACGCCACTTAATTCCGCAAACAAACAAACAAGCAAGCAAACACACAAACAAACAATCATACAAACACACAACTCCGCCATGCCGAACCCAAAGCCTATTCTCATCTCGGGCGGTGGCCTCTCATCTCTCCTCCTCGGCCAGTCTCTACTGGGCGCTAAAATTCCCTTTAGAATTTTTGAGCGAGATGCGTCCTTTATTTTTCGCGCACAAGGGTACAGACTACGACTGTCGGCCGAGGGCCTCGACGCCGTGGAGTCTGTGCTCAGTCCCGAGATGTGGGAGCTCTTCTGGAGTAAGAGCGGCAAGACGGGCGGCGTTGGCTTCTCGTCGCTTAATGCCATTACCGGCGAAACGGTGGAGGAAAATCTGTCTGTCGGCAGCGGCCTGTCGTCGCGCGGGGGCAAAGTCGTCGGCATGGCGCGGGGCGACATGCGCCAGATCTTTGCCAAGGGCCTCGAGGACAATATCCAGTGGAATAAGAGAGTCACTGGCTACGAGCTGACCGAGGATGGCGTCCATGCCATCTTCCACGACGGATCCAAGTCGGACGAGGGCTCCATGCTCATCGCCGGCGACGGCATCTACTCCAAGATTGCGGAGCAGGTATCGGGCGGCAAGCTCAAGACCTACGACACCGGCGCGCGCGGCATTCACGGGCAGGCGCCCACAACGGCCTTCAAGGGCCTCGGCGAGGGCGTCTTTGCGATCCGCGGGCCGGACGGCGTGGGCATCATCACCAACGTCCGGCCTGGCGAGATGGACGACGCCGGGGTCGAGTTTGGCTGGACCATGACGGGCCGCCCGGGGACCATTAACGCGCCGAACGACGACTACAGCATCGTGGGCGGGGTGGCGGCGGCCATTGCCAAGGACCTCACCAGGGACTGGCACCCGCGCTTCAAGCCGCTGGTGGACCAGATGCGGACGGACGAGGCCGCGTTCTGGAAGATTACCTGCTCCACGCCGTCTGGCGTGCCCGAGTGGCCCAACGTGCCGAGGGTGACGGTCATTGGGGACGCGGCGCACAGCATGACGCCGGCGGGCGGACTCGGTGCCAACACGGCGCTGCGAGACTCGGCCCTGCTGGGCCGCCTGATTGGCGAGGCGGGGGGCTTCAGGGAGGGACTCACGGCGGCGTACGAAAAGGAGATGCGAGTCTACGGCAGCGAGGCGGTGGGCCAGAGCTACGGGCTGGCTAGCAAACAGTTTGGCATTCACATTGACGAGGACAACACTAAGCTGGCTGCTTTGTAGATCCTATGATGCTTGGCGTATACACAGGCACGGTGCAGCATTATTACCATTATTTAGCAGTGTATTTCTTATTCCACTCCGTTTAGGATTTCGATTTACATGAATGAAATTATAAATACATTGACATGTCAATTTTGGTGCTTTTACTCTGGCGCAGCAGCCTGTCATCTTGTAAACGACAGGGCCCTCACTTTCGGCTAGCTCCTTGGACGTTCGGCTGGTCTTTATTTTTTTTTGCAGGGGGAAACAGACGAATTAGGTTCAAGACGGCCGCTTGGCCGGAGATTTACGGTCGAGGTCACCCCCTGCAACCCATACTATGCCATGTTTTTTCAATAGCTGATGCAGCGTGGCGGTACCGTGCAGCAGAGGGACTGCCTCGGATGGCTAGAGTGGGACGTGCCGATGAATCACGTCATGATGGCGCTGAGACTGGATGGCAAGCCATGGGGCCAAAAAGGCATTGTCAAGTGACGCTGGCGCATGGGTTTTGGTGTGTGTAACAATTAAACAATGCCTGTCGCTGCATGCACACAGCGCGCCATGATCGTCTGCTGTGGGCGGTTGAGCTTCTGCCGTGGGCGGTTGGAGGGAGGCCCTGGGCGTAATGGCCGGGAAAACGGAGCAACAGGGTGAATACCAGCAGTTTGGTTTGGCCGGACGGGAACAGGCACGTGCTCGGAGTGTGAGCGCCGTGAGCGCGGGTTCGCAGCACCGTGCATCACCGTGCCATGCAGTGCGGTGCGGTGTAGGTGATTGGATTGATTACGCTGTCCGCCCCGGCTTGGCCCCCGCTGTTGCTGGGAGAGTCCCAAACTCCCAACACAAAGAAGCATTTTGCCCAGTGGAACGGTGGACTGGTGGGGACTCCCCCCCTGCAAGCTGAGTGGCTGACAGCTGGGTGGCACACTCACTTGTGGCACGAAACGAACAAGCTGTGAACAGTGAGTGGGCAGGCAAAAAAGCCTGGCAGGCGTTTATTAGGAAACTGTGGCACAAAGAAAAAGAAAAGCAAGGATGCGGCTCTGTGGGGGCGAAAGATAAGGCCATTGGAATGGTGGGCTTGCGCTCCTGATTGGTCCAGATCTCTTCATGCGCGCCGCCATTGGTGCAATTTAAGCTCAGCCCCGCCAGCCAGCCCTCAGCCTAGAGGTGCTGATTGCTAATCATGGCCTCTTTGCCTGAGACAGCGAGCTCGTGGTGCTGGTAGGGCGGACCGGTGGGCTCTGCGTGAAGAGACCCCTTGGTTCTGGTTAGAGCTGTCTCGGTCCGTCGAAAATTGTGTTCGTTAGTTGTCAGTAGTAAACCTACCAACCTACGTGGGTATTTTCTTTGGGTTGGCCTCTTCACCCGCTAAAAGAAACAGACCCGCCGAAAGAAAAACCAAGGCGGCGCTCCCACTGAAAGCCCCCCCGAAGCCCCTCCCAAAGCCCCCCCAAAGAACCCTCGGCTACGTTACCTTACAGGCACCTGTTAGCCCACTCTGCCCACTTCCGCATGTTTCGCTGCCACGCCCGCAGCCAGCCCGGCCCAGCCCAAAGACGAACGTTATCGGAACCCCTCGGCGAGCGAAGAAAAAAGTCCGCACCAAGACTCATTTGACTAGCCACCCACGCCGCCCCGCGATTCTTCTCTCCGCAAACAACCACGAACGCTTTTCCTTCACCATCTGAAGCGACGACAAAAGAAAGCGACTCTCAGCATCCGAACCATCGCTGCAGCCCACGGAATATCCATCGTCGGACTTTTCACATCGCCTTTTTCGCACGAGCGCAATTGTCACCGATTTATTCTCTCGCAGCCCTTTTTGCGCGACCACGTCACTGCACGGCCTCTTTCCGGACTTGGCCGTTTGACAGCGTCACTGTGTTCTGTCACAACCGAAATCCATCAACAAGCATCAGAAAAATACCCGAAAAATACGAGATCCGCCAGTGACTCGATAGAAAATCCTCGGAAAATGTCCAACTACAACGGCCGACACGGTCCCAACGTGTCCAACTACCTCCGCGACCTCAACACCATCTCGCCCCAGGAAGGCTCCGTCGACGAAAACTTCAACATGGAGGGCGACCTGGCTCTTTTCACCAATACCGAATTCTTCGACTTTGAGACGGGCCAAAACACCGATTTCCAGGCCCAACCCGTCAAGGAGTCGGCCCATGCTACACCTTCGTCTGATGAGAGCGCTGCTCCCTCCGCCATGGGTGACATGCCCAACTTGGACTTCATCAACAGTACGTGTTATTCTTCTTTACTTGTTTCTTTCTCTTTTTACTTTACACTCTGCCCTTTACTTTTACACTCTGCCCCTGTCCTCTCCCTCGTTCCAAGTTCGGTCAGAGTATATCTACCGCCCAATCTGGGGCCATCTCGCTTCCGCAGTTAGCGCGGCAGAGGCAAAGGTAGAACTCACAGACCAGTTCAGCTTGACCCCTCCCACTCCCTCAGCCTTTACAGGCCTGCAGCTGTACCTCTGGCACAATATCCCCGCCTCCTTGCAAATTGCGACATGGCAGTCCCGACGCGCCGTTATGGGAACAGCCAGCTGTCTCAACCAGCCTGTCAGGACCCTGGCTTCCACCGGAAGTGGGGTCGATGGACAGGTAGCCTGGGCTTACAAATGGCGGGACCGATGGTGCAATATCTCGTGATGCCCGGGGCCCCTCAGTCAACACGGCTAATCTGTGTTTGGCCGCACGGCCTCGGGCATGGAACGCAGATCGAGTGCCGCTTGATAAGGTCGTCATCTTGCTATAACCTTTTTCTTTTTGTCTTTTTGTCTTTTTGTCTGCCTAATCTTCACCGCACCTTCTTCCCCTTGCATTCTTCTTTTCTTCACTTCTCTGTCTATATACTTGCAATTGCAGTGCTTGCTTATACCGCAGCACAATGCAACACGCCTCACATAGCCGTTGACTAACACGGCCACTCGTTATAGATGACTTCCCCTTTAACGAGTTCAACAACACATATGCGCCCCAGATGAACACCTTTGCCGAAGCCAACCACAACTTCCAGCCTCTGCAGCCCAGCCATGGCCCGCAGCTGCCTCACCAGGGCGCCCAGTACCACGCCGCCGCCGCCCGGTCCGCCGCCGAGGCCAAGCACAAGGCCGAGCCCATTGCTCCCCAGGCACAGGCCCTGCACTTTGAGGAGGCCTCGCGCGTTGCTGCCGAGGAAGACAAGCGCCGCCGCAACACGGCCGCCAGCGCGCGCTTCCGCATCAAGAAGAAGCAGCGTGAGCAGGCCCTCGAAAAGTCGGCCAAGGAGATGCAGAACAAGGTGTCGGACCTTGAGAACAAGGTTTCGCAGCTCGAGACGGAGAACAAGTGGTTGAAGAACTTGCTCGTCGAGAAGAATGAGGGCAACGAGGACATTTCGGCCCTGTGGAAGGAGTTTACCAAGCAGGCCGGCGGCAAGCTCACCAAGGCCAGCGACTCGAGTAGCGCCGCCGCTGCCAAGGCTGAGCGGTAGCTTTGCATACTCGTGTAGTCGGCTTGCCCAACTACGCGAGACAAGTTGCAAAAAAAGTTGAAAGCTTTGCACCTTTCCAACAAGGACGAAAGCTGGCGTTTCTTCTCGGTGGCATCATATTAGTGGCATCCATCTTGGCTATTCCCTTTTTCTTGTTTTTCCTTTGCTTCATTTTTCATTTTTTTCGTTTTTATATATGGGACAGCTTTGTGATTTATTTTCTTGTCTCCCGACATTGTCGGAGCACAAGACGGGGAGGCAACCGGGGGACGGGTCATGGGTTAGTAGCATGGGTGGACTGAGCAGCGGGCGGTCCGACTTTGACAGACTGTGGGACAGCCATGACGATGGACTCTGGCTGGCAGTCTGTTGAACATGTCTAGATGAATACGTGTTAATGATTTACCGCTCTATTAGTATTTTTTTTATATATACATGATGTACACATGATGTATCTGTACGTTGTACTAGGGCTCGCTGAAAGACGCGAGCAAGACGAATGACAATGACGAATGAAGCGTGAGATTGACCGCTTCTTGTTATTCATATTCACATCATGTCTCCTTGGTGAATCTGTACTGGTACTGGGAGACGAAAGACGAATGAAGTGAGAGATTGATCGCTTTTTAGTATTCATCTTTGGATGATGTATCCATAATGTATCTGTGCTTGTGCTGGAAGACACAAGACAAACGAAGTGTGATTTTAATTCGAAACGCTGTCTATTATACAATGCATCGTTACAGTGTCATTCTGCCCGACGGGTGTGAATCTCACAGCCCGCGATCCTCCAACCGAGTGGCTGCATACCCGGTCCATCCGGGCCGGCGCGTAATGTATATGTCAACGACTTATTGCGCGCCGCCACCGCCGCCCCCTTTGTGCTCCTCGGTGCGCTTCTTGAGCGCGTCGAGGCGCTGCTTGTTGCGCCGGCCGACCATGCGCACCGTCGTCTCGCGCTCCGCGGCCGTCATCTCCTTCCAGTTGGTGATGCGCGCCACGGTGCCGTCGACGTTGACGACGAGCGGGCCCAGCTCGGCGAGGCGGACCGTGGACCCCTCGCCGCTGACGTCGAGCGTGACGGGCGCGGCGCCCTCGCCGGGGGCGGGCAGGCCCTGCGGGCGCTTCGGGTCCTGCTGTTGGTCCGTGGAAGCGGCTCCGGCGGGCGCGTCGGCCTCGTCTTTGGATGACGAGTACTGTGCGCTGCTGGACATGGACAAGGGGCGCCAATGAGCGAGGCTGTGGCGGTGGACGGTGGGTGTTGGACGGCGCTGGTGATGACGCAGGGAGTGGCGGGCGAACGCTATCAAGGTGGTGCGGGGCATCGAGGCAACGTGCTGTGCTACTGGGCTGCCGATTGAGGACGGGCTGTGATGCGGTGAAGTGTGCTGTGCTGCTCGTGGCTGTGATGTTTTAGGGGTCTGACTGAGGCTGTGATGGAGCAAGTTTTTTTTGCAGGGCTTGGCGATTTGGCTCCGAGTGGGTTAGGTGTCTCGATGGTGGCAGCCAGGGCAGCCAGGGTCCGAGACAGGACTTGGTGCGACATCAGAACAACTCACCACCTCAGTTCCTCTCTGTCATGGTATATAGGAAGAGATGCGCAGTCACAAATTTCCTTCTGTTGCCAATTGGCACAGTGACGTGTTTCGGAGCATCTTCCCCTCTTGATTCGGCGGTGCGACTCTCATCGTCCGACAGTGTCATTCATCCGATGGCGTCGGTGAGACGTGCATGGTGGAGCAAGCTGGGGACGGGGGCTGCAGGATTTCTGCAGCAAATTTGGGGAGCGAAATTCTGTGTAACGGTGTAACTTAGTTTTCTCGAGGCGCAGGTCGTATTGACACGCGTATTTCTTTGTTTCTTTGCACAAAGCCTTGTGCAGCCATTTGCGTCATGGGAGGCCGCAAGGACAAGAGCAGACAGCTGTCGGATGGAGCTCCCTGTTTGGAGCTCTCGGTGTACTGTCTCTGTTTGCAAGCCATGCCGTCGTTTAATGCCTCACGCAAGACAGCGTGATCAATTTCCGGATTGGCCCGAATTGGCTCTGTAACACGTTGTATATCCCTTGCCCCTTTTATGAGACTGAGAGAAATACGGCCCGGAGTCGCCGTGGAATCGTGGATGCACCCCAAGCTCAGGGAACGGCCCGCGGATTCGCGATGGCCACTTTAAGCTAGGCGGCTTTGCCGGGGTATTTTACAGGGAAGACGCATCCAGTTTCTTGACCGATTCACCGTCTTGGTTCCGTGATTGGACGCAGATGCGGTATTTTGTCGGCCAACTCGCTATTTCGAGGTAGACAGCACTATTCTCGCGTGTGTTAGCTTTGGTCGGGATGCGGCGCATTCTCCAGTCTGAACCCCATTCGTCGTCTTGGTCCGCGCCCCCCCGTCCCGATGGATCCTGGCTGTCCAACACAACCCCAGCACTGGCGCGTGCCGAATTTCCGAAGCTTTGGGTGTGGTGCAGAGTGTGCCATGGCAATTGAATGGTCGGACTGCCGGTGCATGCGTGTGCAAGAGGAGGGCGGAGCGCTGCGCCATGGAACGAGGTATGGCGGAAGCGAGGGGCATCACTGGCTGGCAGCTGGCAACGGGCGCCCGTCCTGGTGTTTGGAGGGGCCTCGCAGCTGGCAGCCCGCTGGCCGCCCAGAAAAATAAAATAGACCGCCCGGCCAGCTTATTAGAAGCTGGACCCTCACCAGCGTTTCTATTTTTCCCTGACTCGGCTCCTCTCTCCCTCGCAACGCCTTTGTTCTTGTTTCTCTTTCTTGCTTCTTCATCCTTGCTTACGAGGCCGTTTTGACGACAGCGAATCTCCTGCTCTTCTCGCCCCTGCCAACAGTCGACTTGCACCGTCTCGTCGCCGTGCCCAACACTGACGTCGCATCGCCAAAACAGCCCCGACACGCAGCAACACCATCACCATGTTTAGCGGCCGCAAGTTCTCGTTTAACCGCCATACCGGCGCCCCCAAGCCCATGGCCAGGCGTTTTTCCAACGCTGAGCCCGGCTCCAACGGTGCGTTGTCTTAAACAAACAATTTGTCCCCGCACATCCTGAAAGCCCGACGTCGCTGCCCAGTCCCTCACCCCTCGTGCGCCGCTGAGCTGTGCTAGCTCCAACGACCAGCTACCCCGCCAAAATCTTACACGACTCGCCGTGGCCAGCGCCCGCGACGCGGCTCGAGACGAGCCACCCATAGATGCCCAATATATTGTATTTGCATGTAGAGAACCGCCGGAATAATATGCTAATATTTTTCACGCAAAAGAGGTCCAGTCCAAAGTCCATCGCCAGTTCCGTAATGCCCACGAAGGCCACATGCCCCACGCCGGCCTCGACGCCAGCCGTGCTTCCACCGGTGTTGTCTGGTGCACGGAGCGCGCCTGCGAGTATGGCTTCATGGAAAACCCCGAGGAGTGGGCCAACCTGGGCCAGGGCGCCCCCGAAGTCGAAGACGATATTGCCGGCTGCTTCCCTCGCCCCAACACGATTGACATTTCCATGGCGGCCCGTGAGTACGGCCCCACCGCCGGTATCAAGCCTCTCCGCGAGGCCGTGGCCAACCTCTACAACGAGGCGCACCGCAAGGGCAAGGAGAGCCAGTATACCTGGGAGAATGTTGCCATTGTCCCCGGCGGCCGTGCCGGTCTGATCCGTATCGCCGCCGTCCTCGGCACCTCGTACCTGTCCTTTTTCTTGCCCGACTACACGGCTTACAATGAGATGCTGAGCCTGTTCAAGAACGTATGTCAAGCGTCTCTGTACATTCGTCTTGTTGTTGAAAACCGCGCTGACATGCTTAGTTTGCTGCCATTCCCGTGCCCCTCTCCGAAGAGGATGGCTACCATATCCACCCCGACAAGATTGCCGAGGAAATCTCCCGTGGTACCTCTGTCATCCTGACCTCCAACCCCCGAAACCCTACCGGCCGTGTCGTCGCCAACCCCGAGCTTGCCGAGATTCAGGATATTTGCCGTGGCCGTGCCACCTTTATCAGCGATGAGTTTTACTCTGGCTACAACTACACCAGCAACTGCGACGGCACCACCATCTCGGCCGCCGAGAACGTCGAAGATGTCGACGAGGACGATGTCCTGATCATTGATGGCCTCACCAAGCGATTCAGACTTCCCGGTTGGAGAATTGCCTGGATCATTGGTCCCAAGGGTATGTGCAGCCTGTCATTTCAATCGAGACCCTCTACTAACAGACGATAGAATACATTAGCGCGTTTGTAACCCCCGACACCTGTACTGACTAAATATGCTGACTTTCTTTAGTATTGGCTCTTGCGGTAGCTACCTTGATGGTGGTGCCAACCACGCCTTCCAGGAGGCTGCCGTGAAGTTCCTTGAGCCCAAGCTTGTCCAGGAGGAAATGGTTCACCTGCAGCGCCACTTCCGCGACAAGCGCGACTTTGTTGTCAAGCGCCTCCGCGAGATGGGCTTCGTCATCAAATACGTCCCCGACTCTACCTTCTACCTGTAAGTGCTTCACCAGCTCCGAGACACGTCGCCAGATACTAACTGGCGTAGCTGGCTGAACCTGGAGGGCCTGCCCGATGCCATCTCCGACGGCCTCAACTTCTTCCAGGCGTGCTTGGAGGAAAAGGTCATTGTCGTGCCCGGTATTTTCTTTGACCTGAACCCTTCGCGCCGTCGTGACCTGTTTGACTCGCCCTGCCACCACTTTGTGCGATTCTCGTACGGCCCCAGAATGGACGTGCTCACCAAGGGCCTTGACCGCATCGAAACGGTGGTCAACAAGTACGTTTTGCATCCCGAAAGTACATCTGTGTTTATGTGTGCTAACAGGAGTGTGCAGGTTCAAGAAGCAGGCCACGTCGTCGTCTTAGACGAAATGGCGGTAGAGTTGATAGTTCCAGTGCGCCGCTATCATGAGGTTATGGCGAATGAGTACATGTTTTGCGTATAAAGGACTCGTACATTTTACTCTGTCAAATTTAGGCTATATGGAGTTGTAATTTGATTACCGTAGAAAGAAATGTCAGCCTCATTGCCTACTACAAAGCCTGAGCTCAGCCTGCGCAAGTGTAAAAACTTCGCCAAGTCGCCCGACCCCGCGCGGCCGCCCGGTGCCGGAAAGTAGACGCAACAAGGCGGAAATAGTGGCAGACTGTAGAATCCGCCAAAAGGCCCATCGTTCGTGCTAAGCCCGATGGCGAAAAGGAAAAGAAGTTTCCATAACGTTAATCCACTTTTTACAACAAGGCACACAGCACCGGAGATTGGGGCGCGATGCCTTGCTCACTCGTCGTCTGGTACAAAAGCATAGCCTTGGTGGCTGTGCAAGGAAGGGGCTGTGGCGGGCGGCCGGGTCGCAGCTTGTGACGGGCGGGCCAACCTTTGCGCGACCACGCCACCGGGTGAATAAGGTAGAGGGCAGTAACGTTAGTTGGCGAGTCACCAACATTTTCTGCTGCATGACGGAGACGGCACCATCTGCGTGACTTGTGATGGGAGGTTTGTTTGTGATACGTGGGGCCGGGCGCGTAGAGGCTTTCACGGGCATGCAGCCCAAAGTGACACACACACACACACGCTCCTCACACACTCACACACGCAGCGAGGCCTGAAGCAAGGACATCATCTGTGAGTGAATCAGAATGCCTTGTTTGAGGCGTAGTCTTCAAGGCCTTGTGACAAGCGTGTCGCCCAAAGCAACACAAAACTTTGAATCAGCGACGGTTATTGTTCTGTGAATAGGTGTCCGTCCCCTTGCTTGCTCGTTGGGATATAAAGAACCGCTCCTCCTCCTGCCCGTTGTCCTGGAAGTCAAGCAGCAGCACTCAGACAAGTCAAGCAACAGAGAGCCCCAGCCTTGAGCACCTTTTTTATTTTTTCCCTTTTTCGACGCAGCTTTTTTTCTCGATAGACAAAAAGCATCAGCTCCCACCTCCGAAAACCCGAACTTTTGCGCCCAACACTGGCAGAAAAAGCAACAACTCGCGCCATCATGGGTGAAAAGCTGCGATCCGTGTGCCAGTCCGTCTTCAAAAGCGGCACGCGACGACTGCAAAATACTTTTTCGTCCACCGAGAAGAAAGGTGACTTGAGGGAAGCTTCTTCGCCCCCCCCCAACGACCCCCCTCCCGCTTACACGGCGGCCGCCCCCCCAGCCGCTGCCTCCTCTGCCTCTGCGAGCAGCAGCACTCCATTCCACATGGACCACAATATCAACTTCGACCGTCTCAAAGAATTTGACATGGTCTTCCTCATTGACGACTCCAAATCGATGTTGCAAACTTCGTGGAAAGACAAAAAGGTGATCTCACGCTGGAACGAAGTCCGGGCGTTGCTGCTCAAAATTGCGCCCATCTGCACCGATCACGACCCCGACGGCATCGACGTCTACTTTCTCAACCACAAATCCGGCATGAAGGAAGACGGCAAGGGTAAAAACGGCTACTACGACGTCAAGAACGATGAACATGTGACCGAGATCTTTCGTCGCACGCACCCCCATGGCTGGACGCCCACCGGCGAGCGTGTCAAGAACATTCTCGAGCCGTACATGAGACGTCTCGAGCGTGCCAAGAACCTCAGAGAAGTGAGACCGATGATCATCGTCGTCATGACCGACGGCGGGCCCACCGATGAAAAGGTTTACAACCAGCTGGAGGTCGTGCTGAAGAACGTGACCAGCCGGCTCACCAAGATGGGGGTGGGAAAGGGGCAGCTCGGCTTGCAGTTCTTCCAGGTTGGTGATGATAAAGAAGCCACCGATGCCCTGGCGAATCTCGACGGGGACAAGACAGAGGGCCTCGACATTGTCGACACGACGACGTGGCAAAACCTAGGCGACAAGACGGGCGGCTTGGGCTTGACGGTCGAGGGCATCTTCAAGGTCCTCCTGGGCAGTGTCGACAAAGATGCCGACAAAATGAAAGTTTGACGAAAAATGCTGAGCCAAGCAGGTTTTTCTGATGGGTCTTTTGTTACAATATCTCTAGGTATTGTAGTTGTGTAGGTCAACTTGTGTTGCGCCGCTGTGTTTGCTCTTTGTTTTTACTTGATAGACTAGTCTGAAGAAATGAAAACGAATTTGCTCCTTTACAAAATATCGTAGCTTAAATGTGATTTTGTTTCTTTGCGATTTCGTCCTCGACGTTTTTTTGTACTCCATAGAAACCCTGTCTGATAAATCCATTCCTGCCCATGTAGCACATTGACTCTCTTTCTCTTTTCTTTTCAAGAAGAATAAAATAAAGAATCTTAGTCGCAACCCCAGCTCTCAACCCCCAATCATCTCCAAAGACAATTTTCTTTATAAAAATAAGCGTGCATAATTGATTCCCTTTTTTGCCAAAATATCACTTCTGAAAATACCGAAAGCCGTTTTGTGTTGTTTGTAAACCATAAAGAAGACACTAAGAAGGAAAAAAAAGGCAAGGGCAAAGCAAACGTGGGTTATTTTTTTTTTTGGCCACTGCAAAGCCTTGTCCGCTTTAATGCATGCAAAACACATCCGCCAGGGACACCGAGTGCGCCGAAATGTTGGTGCCCGTGTCGTTGCGGCAGGTGATGACGGGCGTCGTGACGAGCGCGACGCGCCAGTGCTTGGCCTGCAGCTCAAAGGGGTCCATGCGCGGCCAGATGGGCAGCATGGACTGGCTGGAGAAGCGGCTGCCAATCTCGGGGAAGCGAAAGTCAAACGTGAGGCGCGACGTGAGGATGCGCGCCGACAGCGCCCAGGCGTGCTCGGCGACCTGCGCCATGTCGCGGGCCGCGTCGGCCGGGTTGGCCAGGCGGTTGAGCAGCGGCTGCAGGTTGGCGAGGAGCGTGCTGGTGATTTCGTCCACCTTGGCCTTGTGGAACACCGACGACGCCGCGTCGTGCTGCTCCTCCCGGGCGAGGATGGCGTCGAGGATGGCGGCCTGCCGGTCGAGGAGCGGCTGGCGGAAAGCCGACGGCTGGCCCAGCATGCGCTCCATATCGCGCTCCAGCTCCATGAGCGCATAGGTTGACTCGTCGTCGGCGCCGCTCCACGCGGCGGGCGTCCAGACGCGGTTCACAATGTAGTCAATCATGACGCGGGTGACGAGGCACGCCTTGGAGTTTTCGTTACGCAGGTGGTACTCGAGGTACGATGCCGCCTCGGCGCTCGACAGCGGGTGGTAGGTCGCGAGCAGGATGGGCCAGAGCGTCGTCGAGCTCATCTTCATCGACGACGCGTGGTCCGGCTGGCTGGCGTGCCGCTCCACAAACGCCCGGATCACGGCGTAAAAGTCCATGATGCCCTCGTGCCACGCCGCTACCGACCGCTCGTTCATGTGCACCAGCGGCGCGATGAACGAGGTCGAGGGCGGCGCCGCCGCCGCCTGCACCAGGCTGCTTCTGCTGTTGTTTCCAAAGTGGCGGCTCACCATGGCGTTGGTAGTATGGTGGTTGCTGTTGTCCAGGCTCACGCCGCCGCCAGTGGTGTCGGAGCCGGCGGACGGAGGCGCTTCTTGAAGACGGCCATAGCGGCCGCGCGAGGCCGCGGTCGGGGTGCGAGGATAATAGTCGCGAGGGTTGTTGTTGCTGGCGTTGCTGGGGGCCGCACCGTTGCTGAAAGAGGCGGACGCATGACGACCACCGCCGCCGCCCGTGTTGCTGCTCCCGTTGCCATGGTCGCCGGCGGAGGTATTCCAGGGATAAAACTCGGCGGCGCTGGGACTGAAGCGCGAGCTGTTTTGGTTCGGAGCAGTCTTGCGTCCGATAGAAGAGCCGCCGCGGCTAAATGAAGACACGGCAAAGCTGCTGCCAACACCGCCGCCTCCGCCGCTCATGGAGGACGGACCGCGCGAGGTGGCTGCGGGTGGTAGCGGCGGCGGCGGCGGCGGTTGATCCCATACCGCCGCCGAAGCCGAAGCCGGGTTGCCTCCTCGGCGAGCATACGGCGCGGTCGACGGCGGACGCGGAGGGCCGCTCGCGCCGCGCAGGCTGCCAATGGGCAGCTGCGCAGAGGGCTGCGCGTAAAAGTCGGGCGAGGCGATGCTTTTATTGTCCAGGTCGCCGAGACGACCATAGTCCTGGCGCGGGTCCCCGGCGTTGTGGTGGCCGCTGGCGGCCCGGTTGATATTTTGTCGTAGGGAGATGAGGGCGCCATGGGCGACGGGGAAGCCGTTGGCGGAATCTCGAAGCGTCTCGATGGCACGGGCGAGGGACTGCTCGTCGGGATGCTTCATGACCCACAGGGAGCGTCTTCCGTTGACTTGCTCTTCCAGGTGCTTATTCGTCTCCTTGAGCGCCTATCAAAGCCTGTTAGTGTATATTCTCGTAGAGAGCTCGACAAGCGCCATGTACCTTGATCAGCTCCTCCGTTTCTTCGTTGCTGTGGAGAGCGTGGCCGCCATTTGCATTCTGCTCGTCGCTCTGCGTCCTATTGTCCATCTCCTCCTTGAGCTGCGCTTGTAGCTTCTGGATCGTGTCGCACTGATCGTCGCTCCTCGCCTTTGCAATATTCGCTTCGATGCTCATGCGCGCGACCGCCTTGTCCGTGTCTTCTTGGTCGAGCGTCAGGTTCATGACGGCATTCACCAGGTCGCTCGTCTCGCGGCTGATAATCTGCCCAACCTCCTGCAGCTGTAGGGCAATCTCAGACGACTCGCTTGACGACACGCCCGGCATGCGACGCAGCGAGTGCTGAATCTTGACGAGGATTTGCTGCATGACGCGTGACTTTTCAAACGCAGCCTAGGGCAAAGGTAAGCCAAGATTCGTCTTGAAAGAAACACGGATTTTGCGTCTTAGCTCACATGGTTTTTGGACATTTGCTTTATTTTTTCAGTGCGCGGCTGGCCCGCCAGTGGCGTCGAGAAGCTCACGGACAGCATACTGTCGACAGAGTCCCGTTTCTCGATGTCGATGCCTACTTGCGAGGCGGGTTTCACCACGCTCCCGTCGACTCGTGATTCGTATTCTGAGCCGTTGGTTGTTGATTCGGCCGCGCTCATAGTGTCGCTAACTCACGGGTTGAACAGAAGCGGCTTGGAGCGTGTGTGGTTGATTTACATGGGCAGACTGCGACAAACACCCGCTTTCATCTTCAGCGCGGCAAAATATTCGTATCGTGATTCGGCTTAGTGGCAGGAATAGTCGAAGATGGCTCGAAAAAACAACTTGATGATAAAAACAGGAATGTAGTTGCAATGACTCTGAACGTGCGCAGCACGATGAAACGGTGTCAGCTGGGCTGGATGAAAACGCATGAAAAACAGACGAAAACTTCTGCAGGTAATAAGAGGCGAAGCGAGGCATCCTCCAATAGAAAAGAATACTGCGAGGCTTAGTGAATGCAGCCTAGGATCAAGTGAGAGGGAAACGCAGGAGAATGTGAACATCAAAAAGCCGAAGTGGGCGAGAGGGCAAACGGGTCTGGCACTTCTCTCGGCAGCTGCGACTTTCAGAGTCACCAGCTCGCAAACGACAAAATCTGCTGTAGCTAGAAGATTGGAAGTAATCAGGCGTACGAAATGGCCTGGCCTGAGCATTCATATTCACTTACGGAGATCACGCAAGATATGATGGAACGCAAGTTTGGGACACACATGCTAGGATGGTTCGTTTATTTTATAGGTACAATGCGAGAAGCATCCAACTTTTGGAAGAAAATTTACCAGGGAATGCCTATTGCGGCTCCTGGAGTATAGGAGCCTGAATTGGCGGTCCTAGGGTATATAAATCAGTACGGGAGACTAGGGCGAGGCAAGTGCAAAACCTGTGTGCTCGAGCTAATATGGGAGCGAGTCCAGAAAGCGGAAATAGCGCCCTCTGAGTCGTCCAGAACGCCATTGGTGGCGGTGCCAGCCGGATGGTTTGGGCTCTCCGTTGGGGCGAGGAGGGAAGCCAGGCTGGCCCTCCATTTGTCGGATCCTGTAGAGAAATAAAAATGTCCAAGAGCTCATGATTAGCATTCAGAAAGCCCTGGTGCGAGAGAACAAACTGCTGTAGACTGCGTCTACAACAGGAGACGCGTCGATCATGCGCCCACCAAAGTATCTGCCGTTGAGGCCGCGAATAGCGTTCTCACCACCTTGAACTTTGTCGAACTTGAGGTATATGTCGCCCTTTGAGTTGGGGTCCACGGAAATGTGCACCACGTGTCCGTATTTTTCCTCTGCTTCCTGACGGACGTCATCTTCGAGCTCTTTAACCCAGTCATCGCCTTCCTCTCTGCAGCGTCGGTCAGCAAAGTTCAGTCTTGAGATATACTCAGAGACAACGTACTCATCGGGATTGAACATGTTATGAAGGACAACACAGCGGCTGGCAGTGTTGACGTTCATTGGGAGGGGCTTCGTCTCGGTTCTAGGTTTCAGCACCGGCCGCTCGTCGGAGCCCTTATTTGGCTCGTCGGTTCTGGCAAGCTTTCGCATCAAAGCATCGCGACTATAATTGTTAAAATTCACACCGCCGACATCGGTGTCATCGAGGGCGCTAGCGCCGCCTGTCTTTTCATTGTCTCGCGCGCCGGCTCGATCAAAGTTGGAGTTTTGTCCTCCGCGGCCACCGGATCCTGAAAAGGAAGAGCCCTGCTGGTTGGAAGAATTCTGACCCGAAAATCTCTGTAGCATGTTCGCAGTGCTTTCGGGTGTAAACTTATCGTTACCGAGGCCGACTCGGATAGGACGGCCGGCCAAGTCAAAACCATTCATCTTCTCCAAAGCCTCACGAGCTTGCCCTGCGTCGCGGAACCTGTAGAACTGTTAGCAATAAGGACTTTCCAGGAATCGGCAGGTCAACTTACTGTACAAAGCCATAGCCACGGCTGCGGTTGCTCTCGTCTTTCTGAAGTTGAACAAACTCGAGTTCTCCAAAGGGTTCGAAAACAGCCTGTAAGTCTTCCTCGTTGACATTAAAGTGAATGTTGCCAACATATAGACGATGGAACGGAACGTGATTAGGGTGGGGGCCACCCGATTCTGTAGTGCGGGCCTGCCGATTCTTCTCTGCTTCCGTTACTTGAACGATGACAGGAATACCTAGTAGTTTTTGTCCAGTAAGCTGAAGGGCGGTGGCAACCGAGGCTTCGTCTTTGAACTCGACATAGCCAACTCTGTAATGCATTAGTACAGTTGTCAGTTGCATGTTGAGAATTGACGACTTACCCTTTGGATCGCCCACTAATGCGATCTTTGACGATCTGCGCTTCCGTGACAGGACCAACTTTTTCAAAGAACTCCTTCAACTCACGAGTTCGCAGCCGGGCTGCAAGCTGTTGCACAAATACTGTCCTTCTGTCCCTTTCGTCCTCATTCAACTGAGGCGTGGCGTCTGACTTGTCGCGTGTGCCATCATCGCGGCCTCGGCCGTAATGACGATCGCGGCGATCTCTGTCACGATCATCACGGCGGTGGTGACGCCGCGGCGAGCGTGAGCGTGAGCGGGCTCGACCGCTGCGGTAGTAGTCGCCGTCTCGGTTGCGTCGCGAACGGCGATCGTCATCACGACTTCGGCTACGGCGCCGGCTGCGATGGCTGCCAGCATCACTCCGGGGCGTACCATCATCGGGAGTGCCTCGTCGGCTTTTGCTAGGCGGGCTAGCATCGCGGCGGTCTCTGCGGCGGCGGTCATGATCCCGGTCACGATCGCGGTCGCGGTCAGAGTCTCTGCGGTCTGATCGCTCATTTCTGGAAGTCTCCTCAGCAGATGGCTTGGCCTGGGTCTCCTCTGCGCTCTTCGCAGTAGCGTCGAGCAAGGCTTCAACGTCTAAGCTGGCCATTTTTGAGATGTCGATAGCAGTTAAATGGATTCCGGAATATATTTACAGTTTCACGCTCTCAGGGGGTTTGAACTGATTCCAGCAATCAAGATGTCACTGGAGAGGTGGTCGGGCGCCAAGGGCGGCGAAATTTGGGTCGGCCAAAGGTCACGTGAACACGCGGCCTTGTCTGGCAAGATAGGCAGTCACAGACGAAAAGGGCGGGGCAGCTCAGGAGGCGCTGTCGGGGGAGGTAATAGAATGTCAAATTAGAAGTGTATTAAAGTAGGTTAAGATTATTTGAAGTAAAATATTGATCATTCGCATCTTTGAGCGCTCTTGCAGTCATTTCAAAGGTCTTCATTTCTGCCCAGCAGCTACACCTTTCACTCCGCTCGCTTCTATGCTCCTCCGCAATCATTCAAAAGTCAGTCAGTCTACTTGGTCTTAATGGAAGTCGTCAACTCGGTTCCGAAAATGGTATCCCAGAACTTGCTGGTGACACCGAAACCAAGCTCGTAGTCGAGGAAGTGGTGCTGAAGGTGGTACTTCTTGAGCTGCTTATACCAGAGTGGAAGGTTCTCGTGATGAAGGAAGTAGTGCGTAAGATCGTAGCAAATATAGCCGAAGATGCCGCCGCAGAAGACAGCAGTAGCAGCATACCAGCTATAGGACAAGACAGCATGCGATAGGTGCCAAAAGGGGGTCGCAAGGACGACCAAGAGAGCTGGCGGCATGACAAGTCGGTACTTGTCCATGGGCAGGTAGTGGTGGATGCCATGGAGCAGGAAGTGAAGGGTAATGAATACGCGGTTGTCGGGGAGGTAGCTGTAGCAGCGTTAGCAAGATATCGAAGAGTGTGATTGCTATTATATTACATACCCATCAAGATGGAAGAGGAAGCGGTGCAGGCAGTATTCGATCAACGTCCAGAGGAAGACGCCAATCCCCCAGTATCCAGCGACATACAGGTTCGGGAGACCCTCAGCTGCCTTATAGAGTCCAAGAGCAACAAATGGCAGCCAAAGCGTCGGAATGACCCACCAGGGGGTCATGCTGAGAGGCTCTAGAAAGTTTCCAAACAAAGGAGCTGAGGCTCCGCCCTTGTAGTGACGCGGGCGATGGACCTGGTCGAGATAAAAGTCCCTGGTAAAGCCGCCATACCAGACTTGGAGTAAGAGGGGTTTGCTGAGGTCCAAGAATTTGTGCTTCTTGTAATCAGTATTAGGGTCGGTGTCCTTGGTGAGATCCTCCTCGCAGGACATGCCAGTACGAGGATGGACATATACGTCGTTCTTGTCGGTAGCGGCGGATCCGTTGGCAGAGCCATTCGTGGTGCCCTTTTCGGCAATGAAGCCGACAAGAGAATCGTCCAAGACTTCATAGGCAGCCTCGGAATGTTCGTGGGATGTGGAATCCTTCAAGATGTCGCTAATGTCCTTGCCCGCGTATTCGACGACAAGGCTACCGCCACCAGGGTGATCGTCGACGAAGTCGGTCACATCGTAGACTTTATTGCCGATTGTAACATAGCAGGAATCAGCAGAGCTATGCGATTCGACTTCAGCTCGCGAAAAGGTAGGAAGCGTTCTGGATGGCATTTTGCAGAGATCGGGTATTCGGGAATGCTGTCGGGCGGTTCGGGTATCTGTGAAGGAATCGCGACAGGTCAAGCAGTGCGCTTCAGCTGTCGCTATTGGCCAAAGAGGCAATCAAAGCAGCGCGATATAGGCTAATGTGAGATAGAAGCCATGCAAAGGTAAGAGAACGTGTGCGCGTGGACGATATATGTAGTGAAGAGGAAAAGTTTTAGGATCGGGAGTGACGGATGGTAAAATTAAGAAGGGAATCGCGGACAGGGGCCCTTAACTAATCGCGGCGCGGCCAGCGGATGCCGAAAGGTGCTAGTGGCGTTACTTTTTTTTCTTTGGCTGCCAGAGTCACGCCAGTTGCGACCGACCCACCCTGCCTTTAAGCACAGTGGCCGCTACAGCGCATTCTTCGTTGGACTGCCCGCTGAAAGGCGCTGTACTTTGTAGGTACACTGTACCCGATTCAGTGCCTCCAGGTAATCCCGAGCGGCATTGTATGGTGGTAAATTGAGCGCCGATTTACTCAAAATTACTCGAGGCCCACTGTAGGAGTACACCTCGGCGCACTTGCGCCTGCAATCTCGCCAGTTTAGCCACTTCCATGTTAGTACACCTCAGGCCGCTGTTGTTGGGTCGGGTATTGGTGCTCCCAATCGCCCCGAGCTCCCGAAGCCGTACCCGAAGGAAAACTGGACGCGTGGCTCAGGACTAAAACTAAGAAGAAAATAAGCATACGGGTATTGGATAGGTGGTGTGAAGCGCAGCCCGATTTTATCATGTGGTTTGCAGCACCTCACCCGTATGCGCCGGTGCTACGCCATCTTTCCCTAAATGTAGGTACGTAGAGTTTACTGACAGAGATTCCGTACGCTCTATACCAGATAAAGATACTAGTTCGTACGGAATTTATGGCACCCCACCGTAGGTAGGGCAAGCTGGTGGCGCAAGCTGGGGCTGGAGCTGGAGCGCTGCACCCTCCCTCGTTGCCTCGAGGCCTCTCGTCTCTTCAGACGGTCGTCTTCCAACCCCACCTACCACGCATCGCTGCAAGCCTTTTTGTTTCGGGAGGCCGTCGACACAGTACTTATTTGAGTCAGCTCGCAAAAGGCGAAGTCATCCCTCATTTCAATTTTGGCATAGCTACACGAACGAGCTCTTGGCTCTTCTGACTATAGTTCGGTTTAACCCACGACCCCCGCCATGCCGTCATTCACGCTTTCGCGGGGTACTTTTATCCTGCTGGTGGCCGTCGTCTGTCTGGCCTACCTGCCTGGCAAGGTCGCAGCATTTGGTGCTGGAAATATCCCTTCCATTGCCCAGGTTCGTTGTCATTTCAACGTCCTTGAAACGCAGCATACTGATCTTTCCACAGGTAGAAGGCTTCAACTGGCGACATGGAGGTCTGTTTAGCCCCGCACTCGCGCCGCGCGACAGCAAGAGAAGCTAACCGACGCCAGATATCGAGGACATGCTCACGAGCCTTGCGTTTTTGCAAGGCAAGAAATGGAGCTCCATGAACGTCAAGCGTGTCTACTTTGGCAACTGGCTCCGTGACTACTCCCAGGCCGTCGACGTGGGCAGTCTGAAGGGTGTCAACGCTGCCACCATTCGTATTCTCGTACTCTTATTCCACTCAGGCATCTTGCGCGATATGGGTCTAACATTGTTTCTCAGGTCTGGGTCCTTTCCTTCATGGCCCACGGATATGCCACCGATGAATTCGAAGTAAACGATGAGCGCCTTGGCTGCTACCGACCGGAAGAGCATATTGACAACCCTCTTGGCTATGCCGAAGGTGTTGATGCGCGCACGCTTGACCCGCGTTTGAGAGGACCTGTTCGACCCGTCGAGACCGAAATTGATATGGAGACTGGCATGAAAAACTATATCAAAAACGAAAAAGGCGACTGGGCCACCAGTGCTGGCTACTTGCGATTCAGCATCGCCCGCTGCATTCACTTTGGCCGTATCTACACCAACGGTGACAAGGGCAAAGGAAAGGAAGAGAACCTATGTGAAGCTCTTCGATGCCTAGGCCAGGCTCTCCACTGCCTGGAAGACTACAGTGCTCACAGCAACTATTGCGAGCTTGCCCTCCGAGAATTGGGCTACCACAATGTCTTTCCTCACTGTGGTACCCAAGCTGAGATCAACGTGCGTGGCAAGAGAATCTATCCTATTGTCACTGGAACATTTGGTGGTGTTGATTTCCTTCACTCCGTTATCGGAGAGGCCAATGATCACTTTACGCAATCTGAGGTCGACGAGGTCGACATTGCTCTGAAGAATGCCGAAGCTGCGAGAAGTGGCGGCGGTGGTTCGACTGACCGCGGCTTCCTCGGTATTTCTGCACCGACTGACTTTATTTCTTTGGTCTCCAAGCTTCCTGGCGAAGGAGATAGCTTCGCTGCGCAAGCTAGAGAGCTCCAGGCCATGTCTGAGGCACAGGAGCAGCAGAACCGGTCAGTGGACCGGGGTATGGATCGAGCCAGAGCGGAAGGGAACACCAACATCGTCCCGGGTATGAGCCCCAACTTTGACCCTGTCAAGACTGCTGGACAGATTTACCCGATACTTCAGTTCAGAGACAGAATCGTCAAGACAATCAGCCGCGGAATTGCCAAGATCCCTGGTCTTGAGAAGTTACTCGAACACATCAGCGAAACTCTGACTGCTTTTGTTCTCGGACTTCTGGCTCCCTTTATTCGTCCTATTATCAACCAAGTATCCAAGGCCCTCAAAGACGGCTCCTCGGGTATCATTTCGGCCAGCTCCAAGTCTCAGCTGGAGCCTTGGGATAATCCTCACTGCTCGGACCCTACTCACTCCATGTTGTCGAAGGATCATTTTACCAACATCCTCAACTCTTGTGCTGGTCGCGTCGCTGCAACCTGTCTGCAGTATGCTGTTCCGTAAGTGTCTCGCTATCTCCGCCAACCTTTCACAGTACTAACCGCCAAAGTCGCATCCTTTTCGCCTGGGAGAACATTGATGTACCCACTGACGAAGTCACTAACGATGTTCTTCGCGCCTTGCATCATCCTTCTCTTCGCGATGAAAGCATCGAAATCCATCGAGACATGTTCAAGACTGTCCGAAAGTGGGCCGACGAACACCCTCGCCGCCATGAACTTGAGCGTTTGTTGTCTTCCGAATCTGTTAAGAGTGGAAAGAATCATATTCTGAGCCAACAAGGTGGCAGTGGAAAACGTGACATACACTCCTGCGGAGGTGGCTTAGATTCCGCGCATGCAGGTCATGGAAAGGTTGCTGGCTCGCTGTGGTCTCAAATCCAGACACGAGACTTGGCTGCGATTCAGGGAAGCGATGGAAACGCCAGCGAAAACTACATGTCCCATTCGCCTGCGCCGTCGACGAGTCGCCCACCTCCGTCAGACGGATACAACTACAGCCAGCCAACATCCGGGCCTTCTGGGGGATACAACCAGCCGCCTCCCAACCCAGGCCAGTACTACTCTGGATACAACCAGGGACCGCCGCCTCCTCAGCAAGGTGGCTACGGTGGTGGCCCCGGATATGGTGGTGCTCCTCCTCAAGGTCCTCCTGGAGGCCAGTGGGGTGGCCAAGCGCCGGCTGCTCCCCAAGGCTACGGCGGCCCTGGCTACGGCGGAGGTGGTTACGGTCCTGGCCCTGGCGGTCCTCCGGGCCCTGGCTATGGTGGTCCTCCACAGCAACAATACCCGCCATACGGACAACAACCTCCCCCAGGCCAAGGTCCCCCTGGGTCGTGGAATCAGTACCCTGGTCAAGGGCCTCGTTACTAGACGAGTGCCACTATCTCCTTCGTTTGAGATTGGATAATTGTTTTGCTTTGGAGCATTGAGGAAATGTTTGCGCAAGAGAACGTGAAATTTGCCTTGTAGTGGTGGATGGAGTTTAGAGGGGAGAGGAACTACACAATCCAGGTGATCCTTACTAGGGGATATTCACGGCGGACGATGTCAATTTTAAAGAAGTTTATGTTTGTGAGATACGAAATCTATATAAAATGCCAAGTCTGCAATAATGGTGATGATGTAAATGTGCTTGACGAGAAAGGCTCAGCAATTGGCAGCAATGCAATGCAATCCAAAGGGGTGATGCGTGGTGCTTTTTATCCTGCAGAAACACAGACCATCGCCGCCAAACGCCGTTTATTATGCCATTCCAACCCCCCGTTATTTTTCTCTCTATCGCTTGCCGCGTCGGGGATCTAGAGCTTCTTTGCGTCGAATGTCACGCACCTCCTTGGTGCCAATGGGCCCCAGGCCGCCCTCGGAGCGGCGCTCCCAGCCGCCGAGGCGGACGACCTGGCAGGTGGCGTTGTCGCCGTCGTCGGAGACCTCGGTGGCGTAGTCGACGACGGCGCGGGCGCCCTGCTCGGGGGTCTTGGCCTCCTTGACAATGTCGACAATCTCCTGGTCGGAGAGGGTGCCGCAGACGCCGTCGGACATGAGGACGAGGAAGGCGTACTGGGCGGGGCCGAGCTCGGCGCGGGTGATTTCGGGCTCGGCGGAGACGCCGATGCGCTTGCTGCGAATGTCGCCAAAGGCGCGGCTGTTGGCGAGGCCGGCGATGCGCTCCTCGCCGAAGCTGTCGCCCGAGACCATGGAGCCGGCGGGCGCGTAGCGGCGCAGGCGGCGGCTCTCGGTGGGCGTGCTGGGGTGGTGGTCCGAGGTGAGGGGCTGCGGGAGGCCGGTGGCCGTGGAGCACAGCAGGACGCGGCTGTCGCCGACGTGCGCGACGAGGAGCGTCGACTGCGCGGCGGGGTGCCAGAACGGCGCGGGCGTCGGCGTCGAGATGAGGGCGACAGAGGCGGTCGAGCCGCCCTTGAAGCGCGTGGCGCCGCCGATGCCGTGGCCCGAGGGTGTGGCGTGCGGCGCGCCCAGGATCTCGTCGTTGTTGACGGGTGAGTCAGACACGCGCAGGTCGTCCGGGTCCGCCTTGCGCGCCTGCGCCGAGACGAAGTCGAGGTCGGCGCGCAGGAACGCGTAGGTGAGGGCCGACTCAAACGAGACCACCGAGTTGTGGGCGACGTCGTCGGACAGGTCAAAGTGGTCGGGGTTGAAGCGGCGAAAGTAGCCACCAATCGTGTCGGCGTACTCGGCGACAAGCTCGCGCTCGAGCCGGACGGCTTTGGGGTAGTCTTGCAGCTTGGCGGGCACGGCGTCCTCACTCTGCAGCGGTTCTCCGTGTTTGGGCGCCTGGCGCATCGAGGCCGTATCAGTGTCCTCGGCCTTGTTCTCGACTTCCTCTGGCTTCTTGAGGGGTACGGATTTCAATGCCGTTTCCTTGGTGAGGACACCTTCGGCCTCGCCACCGGGGGTATGCTTGCGCAGGCTGCTCTTGAGGCCAAATGAGCTCGACACCTCTTCAATATATCCGTGAAGCTCGTCGCGCAGAAAGGCTGAGCACTGCGTCCCACCGTGGCCATCAAAGACGCCAAAGTAGAATATTTGGGGATCGCCAGATTGGCTCTCGGCGGGTGTGGGTTCGCCCGGTTTTTGCTTGATGCTCATGGGTCCGCGCTTCGCAAAGGCTGGGATATCGACAATGCCGGCTTGGTCGGTATCTTCGTTGTACGGCCGGCTGCCTCGCGAGCTCGCGGAGCCGAAATGGTGCTTTGCGCGACGGAGCGGGATGCGCACCACGGTCATGTCGCGCGCCGTCAGATTGGGAATCGCGACGGCGGGACCGGCGCCCGGGCTCGGCGTGTGAGGCATCGAGGCATCGCGCGGCAGTTTGTGGCCGCCTGTTATTCGTCTCGCGTCTGGGTGCATGGAGGAGGAGGGGAGGTGGGTGACAAAGTAGGTGTGGAAGCCCCGTCGTTTCGATTCGATGTGCTGGGTGGCCGGCTCGCGCGGTCCGGCGATGGACGTTCGGCGGGTGGCGCGACATGACAAGTTCTGTGGTTGCAGAGAAAACGAAGCTGTCCAGTGTGAGTCTGAGGCTGTTTCTGGTTCTCTATTGGCGTTGGAGGGTGCGGCGCGCAGGTCTGAAAAGGCTCGCACCACCCGTGGGCGAGCCGCCAGGGCCGGAACCAGGCTGGCGCACTCTGCGCAAAGATAGGCGGCCCTGCTGGGAAGGCGGCATGCGCTATGCGCCATTGAAGCCATGATGGTCGGATTCGGCGGTTTGTGGGATTATGGCAGAGCGCCGGCCAGCATGTCGAGTCGAATCGGCCGCGCAGCGAAGCTCTCTCTGGTCTGGCTCACCAAGTCAGTTGTTGAGTCGGCGTAGCGGGGCGACGCTCAATTGTTGGCACTCACAGCTTGACGAGGGTGACAAGACAGCGCAGACGAAAGTTTCAGTCCCGGGGGCCGTTCCCGCGATCAGAGAACTTGAGATGGCCGCAGATGGCCCTGCCAGACCACAGCGTGAGGGGGTAGTGGAGCTTGAAGAGAAGCCAAGGGAAGTTGACCAAGTTTCAACTGGAGACGAAAGATTAGATCTGTTGAGTTTAGTGGCGGCACGAAGCGTGGGGGGTGCGACGACTCCACTGGCAAAGTAAGCCTCAGCCCGCAGTGACGCAGTCAAGGCAGTGACGAAAAAATAACCTGCTGCTCGACTCTTACTCTCTTGGCTCTGTGCAGCGCCAGATGGCAAGGGAAAATATTATGAAATATTAATAATTACCATCACAGATAAAAGTCCTGTTGAGAAAACCGCTACACAATTTCCACGATGTTGGGATTTTCTGTGGTAGGAAGTACATTACGGCCAGCGACGGCTTTTTTGTGATCCGCGCTGCAGCGCGTGCCAGCCACTAAAGCCACTAAAGCAGCCACTCGGTCGGTGCCTGAAGAGACTGCAGGCTGCAGCACAGCGTACCTTGGCCATCATTACCCATCTTCCAGTGGGCTCGTGCCCTGTAAGCCAGCTCGGCCGAGCACTCCTTGTTAGGCATCTACGCGCCTTGTGCAACATCGCCACCACATCTGCAAAACCTTGGCTCCTTTTGACACTCCTGTCCGCTCCTCGGGCAATCAGGGATCCGTCCGCGCTGCCGAGTCTGCCATAGATACGAAGCCAATCCTATCAATACCGCAGTTCCATGTCCGAATGCCCTAGACCAAAGGATGGGAGAGCCTGCCGCTGCCTCTGCAGACGGTGAGGGCTCTGAAAGCACAACGGCGGATGGACGCAGGGTGGTCAACGTGGCGGTTGATGGCGACATTGTGCTGGACGTGATCTTTGAGACGTCGCTGGAAACTATCAAAAAACATCGCAAAGCGCAAGCCGCGGCGCTGCGCAACACGCGGACGCCAAACCAGCCAGTAGCCCCTACCAGCAGCAGCACGCGCGTGCGGGTTGCGTACCGCCTGAGTCTCGAGGTGCTGAAACGCAGCTCAAAGTACTTTGCCAACCTGCTCTCCAACCCGCAGTTCCGCGAGGCCGATGCCATTGGCAGCGCCCATGCGAAGCTGCGCGCGATGAAAATCCAGCCCAGGGAGGCGGGCGTGGACAGTCTTCCATGGGTGGCTGTCGCCGACGACGACGAAGCCACCAAGGCGGCGGGCCGCGAGGCCGCGTTTGAGGATATGATGCGTATACTGCACAGGAAGCCGGTCAAAGAAAACCGAGCGACCATGGCGTATGCCACCACCATGGCCATCATCGCAGACCGCTTCGACTGCGTCGCTGTCGTCGCGCGGGCTCTCAACACAGACCTCAAATTCAAATGGCCATTGACAAGTACGCGGCCGCTCGTGGACGACGCGGGCCGACCAACCGATGTCGAGCAAGTCTTGCGCCAGAAAATCCTGGTGTCGTGGCTGCTAGGACAGCCGATGAGGCTACAGCAGTCTTCGCGCGAGCTTATCATGCGCGGCTCTAGTCTCTGGAGCGTGTATCACGAGCCAGACACGGTCTCGACAGCTGCGTGGTGGAACCTCCCTGATGGAATAGAAGGTAAGATTGCAAATGTAGGCTGATTGCGCTGCGTACTGACGGCTACGCAGATGAACTCCAACACCGTCGAGAGTGCCTACTCAACACGGTTGCCTCTGTGCAACGGCATTTTCTGGATTTATACTCGTCTCGCGAAAGGCAGTGCAAGCTGGGCTACGACTCTAGCGCTGCGTGCGATTCGTTCCAGCTGGGACAGATGATCAAGTTTCTCGTCTCCAAGAATTTGCTGTACTTGGTCGACTACAGCGCATCCTCCATCAATGCGGTGCCGGACGCTTCCTCTGTCAATATCGAGGAGCTTCTCAACACGCTGCGGCAGTGCCCCAACTACCAGGTGGACAAGAATCACACAAACTGCGGTCCGCGCGTGCGCATCGGGCCGGTTCTGGACTACATGCAGTCGATGCTCTCGGCCAGTGTCGTGGCGCTGTTGCATGTGGACTGGAAGAACCGGCGCGAGACGGCATCGTGGGTTCCCGAGCCCGGCGGCTCCGACACGACCAGCGGCGACGAGCAGAACAAGACCTTTTTGTTTACCCGATCCGTGGCTAATGACCAACGGCTGCGGTACGAGGGCGCGCTCTACGTCGATAAGATGGCCAAGCGGCTGTTTACATCTGATGCGTGGAACTGGACCCCTGAGGCGTGAGGACAGGGTCAGGCATGGCTATTTATATTTATATATTTAACTGCAAGACAATTGTTGAAAACCACGCACACAGTATAGATTGGCGAATTTAAAAATGGCAGCGTGCAGCTACATGCAGGTCATTACTCGCACCGAACTACAGCCGGCCCACCCTCTGGAGAGGGCATTGCCGTCAGCCGCTAGCATTGTCTCTACTGACTCTTTTTTTTTCGTCCTCATGCCGAGCGTGTTTGTTGTTTATTTATTTATTTACAGAGCAACATACGCCCGTTTAGTAGCAGTGTAGCCGGGGCCGTGACGGGGACCGAGACGGAGCCCGCGATTGTGGCATTTTCCTGCAGCAGACCGGGTCGAGGGGATCCAGGGTCACGTACATTACAGGGGACCGGCTACAGTGCAGCCAGCCGCCCATCAAGTGCCCTGGAGAGACAGACGGAAAAAGGCGCAAGCCGGTTGGTTGCAGGTTAGAGTTCTCTGCATGGGCGGTTTGGCTTTCGTTAGCCTCTGACTCTTCCTCTGCCAAAGCGACTTTTTCTTCCTTTTTTCTTCCATTTCTTTTTTTTTAACTTTGCACTGGTAAAGACAGGGTGCCTCGTCTCGGACACGAGTGCAGCAGCTGGGGCCGCTATTTCGCCCCGCTGTCACGCGCTGTGGCGGGTGGTTCGCGCCACCGCTGGGCAAGCCACTGAATGGACTGAACTGTGCCGGAATGCGCTGAAGCATCGCTGCAGGCCCTGTAGATTTGGTCCAGAAAGCACCTGTGTTAAGAAGAATAAAAATCCATGGTTCCCACGACAAGCCTGGCCCTGGTCTGCCGTCCGTCCGAGTGACTTTGTTTGTACGGAGCGCCACACCAGAAACGCGGGTCACTCAACAATGCCCGCATCCAGTCGCGCCCAGGACGCCAGAAGCAGAACTAGACCGCGTAACCACTTGGCCGACGAGAAAGAAGAGGTCGGGCCTCGCAGGCAGCCTATTTTTATTTTATTTTATTCTTCTCTTCTTCCCATTTTCCACTTCATTCTCTCCCGTCGAATTATTTCTCGCCTCACATTCAAACACGCTTCTCTGGTCTTCTTGAATCCAGTCGCTGCAGACCCCTCTGTCCCCGTCTGTGCTCCCACCACGCCCATTCTCGGTCTTGCCCGGAACGGCCTGCCTTCTCTCTCCACGACGTTCGGGGTCATTGCCAGGCCCTCCCCCCGACACGCTTCCGTCCGCAAGGGGACGACAGCTCCTTTGCCTCCAAACACAGACTGAGAAGAAAAGAATTCAAATCGCCGTAGCCTCCTCCGCATGTCGCAACTGGACCTGGGCGCCAGCAGCGGCGGCGAGGCGGTGCCGTCGTCCTCCGCGTCGTCGAGACGCGACGGGAACGACATGACGGTGCCGGCCACGCCGCCCATCGCCCACGCGCGTGCCGACTCCGGCGCCGCCGGCCTCCTGAGCGGTGTCGCCGATGCCTCGCAACAATCCGCGACTTCCTCGTCCATGTTCGAACACGCCCAAGCCGAGGCGGCCGCCGCAACCCCGACGCCGCACGTCTCCTCGTCCCAGATCATACCCGACTCGCAAGAATCCGCCACCATCATGCACGCCGGTGACACAGGGCCCGCCGCGGCTGCGCTGCTGAGCAGCGGAGCGGCCGCCGGTGGCCAGGATGATACCAAGGGCCAGGCCGGGCCACAGCTGCTGCAGCTGTCGGCCATTGCGGCCGCGCAGCAACGGATTGACCAGGAGGACGCCGCGGCCGGCTCCCGGAAGCGCATGGCCAACGGCGACGTCAAGACGCGCAGCAATAGCAATAGCCCAATCAAAGGCCATGGCAGAAGTGTCAGTGCCATTAGCATGAATTCGACCGGAAGCCATATCGGTGACGTACGCATATACTCTCCGTCGTCAATCTTGACTGCCTGCCTGCCCTTTCTTCTTCTTCTCTAACACGTCGTATAGATGTCGGCGGATCTCAAGACACGGCTTGCGTATGCCATGATGAAGGTCAACCACGGCTGGCAGTCACGGTCTCTCGACGAAGTCGAATCGCTCGCTTCGCAAGCCGCATCGCCCGTCTCAAGCAACTCCAGCCTCCATCGTCGCCAATCCTCCTCCACCAGCCCCCGGCCACCGCCAACGTCGGCGGCGCAGGTGCACTTTGCGCCTGATCCTGTAGAACCGCGCCGCAAGTCTCACTCGCCGCCCGGGCGGTCCAGCAAGCCGGCTCTTGCGCCCCCGGCGCCCATTCAGCCTTCTCTGTCCAGACAATCCAGCAATGGCCGTCGAAATCATGTCCCGAGGCATCCGCCCGCACTTCTTACACACTCGCATTCCGCCTCCGTCGCAAGCAGATACTCACCGCGCCAGCATCATCTAGACGCGGGTGCCATGTCGTCGTCACAACCGTCGCGTCCGTCAGAAGGCATGGTCTACTCACCGCATCAAAACGTGCGGGAGCAAGACGCCATCGAGACGCTCCTCTTCATGAGCAGTCCCAACAACTCGACCAATCTCAAACATGCCTTTTCCCCCTCCGTCTCGCCAGCGCCCCAACAAGGACCCCTTCACGAGAGCATGCATCGCCACACCCCGTCGGGGAGCTTCCGCAAGGGCCTGCCCGGCCAGCGCCCAGCCATCCCCCAACGGAGGGTCGGCTTCGACCAGTCGCCGGCCATGGGGCCGCCGGGTTCACCGATGGACCTGGACTCGCCGCAGCAGCAGCAGCCATACCGGTCGCCCAACGCCTGGACGCCCAAGCGGCGGGCCAATGGGGCCAGCGGCCATTTGCGTGGCGCGCTGTCGCTGCCTAGCGGCCTCGGCCTCGGCAACGGCCGCGCGAGGCCGGTGCTGCGTGACGAGGATATCGAGCGCATGCTGGACCAGACAGCCGACGACAGCTCAGACGATGGAGAGATTCTGCTACCACCTAGGACGAATGGCGTGGCTGGCGCGGTTGGCATCTGAAGGAGCTGGACAAACATGTATTTTTTTTTGGATGATTATACCCACCACTTTCCTTCCGGCTCGTCATTTAAAGGGGGGATTTATATACACGTGTATGAATTATTGTTTTGGGCTATCATTGCGTTGGATATTGAAACGTGGAAGATGGCGTGAGAATGTTGGCTCTACTCGGCTTATCATGATTTGGGCAGCGACACTACGGGTATATTTCTTGCATGAGGTCTCATCTCAGGCTTCACTTCCTTTGCGCATTAATTTGGGATAATCCAAGGGCATTCTATTATGAACAATCATGTCTTTTTAATTGAAAGACCTGTTTCAATGAGGAATGAAAATAACTCTTCGTGATGCATCAAGACTACATCAACCCGTGACTGAAATGATACTTGTCCACGGCTTTCTTTCACGTGGCCTCCTTGGCAATCTCTCCCACCAGCGACCTGCCTCTGCTCGTCTGCGACGCCCATTCGTTCGGGCTAAAGAGGTCAAACATGCCCACTTTGTGCAGGACCGGCACCGCGGCGCGAATCGCCGCCGCGAGCGTGTCCTGTGCGGCCGTGTCGCCAGCTGCGGCCGCAGCGTCGTAGGCTCGTATGTTGACGAGGAGCGCGCCCACGGTGCCGGTCGGGACCTTTTCACCGCTGGGCAGCGTGACGACGGGGAAGGCGCCGTCCGACGTGCCCAGCGTCTTGTTGTTGATGGCCTGGAGGCTCTCTTGCGGCGTGGATGCTGGGGACATGCTGGCGGTGGATAAGAAATCTCTCGTCCCACGAGATGTGTGCGGTACGGAAGTTGTATAATGTGAGGAAAGAAAGAAGGCGTGATGTTGAGTAAAGGGGATGTCAAATTTCTAAAAAGGAACTCCACGTTTGCTCATTGATACTTATATGTTCATCGCTGAAAGCAGGCTGTCAGCATACAATGAGTTCCACGGAAAGTCCGTGGACGCACTGCGTACCTCGCAATGCCCACCAACACCAAGCCAATGTGCTTTACGGTTTGGTTCTTTATTAATGCAGGTGATCGTATCCGCTGGGTATTTTAATTTCGACGGAAATGGTGGCGTACTGGCCTACCTGCCAGTGCGCTTTTATGACGAGCCAATTCACGCGCGTAAAGAACGTCGGCATTCTTTCGGGACTAAACACTTGGAGCCAAGCGCGGAATAGTCTCCAAGTTCTATTATAACGAGTATACCGCCAAACTCTCGAACGCTTGATGCCAAACGAGTTCTTGGGGGTGTGCCATACAGGGTAGGTACGACAAGCAAGTTTGCTCTGAGCCTCTGGCAGTCTCGCACACGCGAGGGAGGACAGATTTGTCCTTGCCCCAGATTGAAAATGGGTTCTAAGTAATCCACTAATCCGTACGGAGCACCCTACTTCGTCACTGGAAATTCGGGAAAAGTTGGGCTATATTACCCTGTTATCTGCCGTTGCCATGTATCATCTTGTCTAGCTCTTGCTCGCCGCGCTCTAGAAGGAGCCCTTGTGTCCCACGAATAATGCGACCAGTCTCCATAGAATAAGATTACAAAGTCTCAGTAGAAAGGTGTGAGGATTAAAAGGCTTGGAGCAATAGTCAGAGCCTCGCTGTCCTTTAGTAGCATCTTAGTGTATCTTCTAGGTCTCTAGTCAGTCTTAGATTCTAGTGTGGACATTTTTTTTTTTTATTTAAAAAGCGACCTTTGTAGTTGTCGCAATCATGAAAATAGATCAGTGTAGATTTGAATAAAACTTGACGCAAGCACTGGCACGGTTTTGACGGTGCACGAACCGGGGGAAACCAAGGGCCGTCGCGGCGATCTCACCCCAGTAATTCAAACGAGCAAGAGAAAAGATCAACAGGGCGTCACGTCAACACGAACAAGAGACAGCCAAGCCGACGTTGGCACGCAGAGTCAAAGTACGCCCGAGTCGGAGAAGGGTCGGCGTGCAATCCAGAACATGACCAAATGCCAGGTGTTGATAGCCAATCCATAATAGTTTTCGGCATTGAAACACAAGTTGCGGAGACCTTGCATACATGCTGCACGATTAAGGTTAGACAGACGTCACAATTTATTCGCTTGGTCATACGCGTGAAGCGGCGCGCGCCGGCTGGGAAGCGAGACATGGCTGGTTGCCAAGAAAGGAAGCTATGAGCCGCCATTTGTTACATAACATCGAGTTGTGCTATGCGAAATGCCTGGTCTGTAGCACCGGTTGAGGTCAAACTCGCTGTGCGGCCCCAAGTACTGGTTTGGTCCGTGAGAGTCGCGTTGTACCGATGCAGGCGCAATGCCAGGAACGTACCTGCCAAGCGGGCCGGCAAACGCTTAGTTCAAGACTAGGGTAGATGAACGAGTAAGAAGCGCGTTGGCCCTTGCCAGTAATGGACAAATGCATGTCTCGCAATGGTGCGGTAGGCTCGGCCCAGTTTAAACAACACGCAAGGGCGTTTGCTTGTTTAAAAGGAACAGCAGACCTGCCCTCCCTTGTACATTAATATCGGGACTCCTTTGTCGACAGGACAGTTCTTCTTTTTGCTCTGTTTCCAGTATCAATTCTTTTTATTCTTTGTCAGCAACCATGTTTCTCAAGCTGGCACTGGGAGCTGCCCTGCTCGGATGGGGGTCGCTGGCCGACGTCAATGTCGAGAAGACGACGAGCGTCCCTTCAGGATGGCTTAAGATCAACAGCAAAGTCGATCCCAACGAGAAGTACTCATTTTCGATTGCGCTCAAGCAGCCGCAGATGAAAGGCCTCCAGAAATTCATGACGTCGGTGCAACTGGACCTGTTGTCTCTGGCTGATGTCACCAAGATGCGCACCCCGACGCCCAAGTCGGTCGACATGGTGCAGGCCTGGCTGCGTAGCCACGGAATCCAGGACATCGACACCAAGGGTGACTGGGTCAATGTTCGTACGACGGTTGGGCAGACGGATGCGCTCATCGGCTCTCGTCTGGCCAACTACATTTACGACGGCGAGGACAAGCCCGTCCTCCGCACCACCGAGTACTCTATCCCCGACGCCCTCGTCGACGCCATTGACTTTATCCATCCCGTCTCCAACTTTATGAAGCCAGTCCGCTCCGTTTCCAAGATCAAGTGGCTCAACGAGATGGACCTGGCGAAGCGCCAGGCGGCACCGCCATGCACCCTCATCGTCACGCCCAAGTGCATTCGCGAGGCGTACAACTTTTACTACAAGACGCCTGATGATAAGTCAAGCGTCACCATGGGCATTGCCGGCTTCCTCGAAGAGTACACCAACTACAATGACTCTGACCAGTTCCTGCGGCTGCACGCGCCCGAGATTGCCGCGAAGGGCTACAATTACACGGTGGAGCTCATCAACGGCGGCGAGAACCCACAGGAGCTCTCCAAGGCGGGCGAAGAGGCGTCCCTGGATATTGACCTCGCTCTGAGCCTCGCGTACCCGGCAAATCTTGTCTTTTACTCGGCCGGCGGCCGGAGCGAGAAAATTGGCGAGGACGGCACATCGGATTTCAGCATGAACTCGACCAACGAGCCCTTTATAGAAATGTTCCAATATTTCCTCGACAAGCCTGATGACGAGTTGCCGAGCGTGCTGACCGTCTCGTACTCGGACGACGAGGTCTCGGTGCCGCGACCCTACGCCGAAAAGGTGTGCAACATGATTGGCATGCTCACCGCCCGTGGCATGACGATCCTGTTTGCCTCGGGCGACGCCGGCGCGCAGGGCGCACGAAACTCCAACTGCCGCACGCGCGATGGCTCCAACAAGAAGATTGCCATGGTGACATTCCCCCCGAGCTGCCCGTGGGTGCTCTCTGTGGGCGGCGTCACCAACGCCAAGTACCCGCCCGAGGCGGCGGAGTTCAGCACCGGCGGCTTCTCGCAGTACTTTGAGCAGCCCGGCTGGCAGAAGGAAGTGGTTGGCGAGTACATCCGGTCCCTCAACGGCCACCTGGACGGCTACTACGAGCCCGGGAACCGCGCCATCCCCGACATCTCGGCGGTGAGCACCAACGTGCTCGTTGTGGTGAAGGGCAAGCCTGGCGTGTTGCAGGGCACCAGCGCCAGCGCGCCCATCATTGCATCGATGCTGGCCATGGTCAACGACGCGCGCGCGCGGCGCGGCAAGAAACCACTGGGCTGCATCGGCAAGCGCCTGTACAGCGAAAGCGTGCGCAACGTGCTGCTCGACGTGACGGCGGGCGAGGGCAGGTCGTGCAACTATGACGGCGTGAAGCCAGGGGGATGGCCGGCCAAGCTAGGCTGGGACGCCGTCACGGGCCTGGGCGTTCCCGGTGACTTTAACGAGCTGCTCAACGCGCTCGTGAATGCGGACGACTAGGATGGTCCGCGGGGGGCGTGTTGAAGAGAGCTGGAGGAAGCATGATAGATATCCTCACAGTGATCAGGTGTGATCAGGTGTAAAGAACTCAACTCGAGTGTTGACGGCTGTTTTTTTAGAGTACAGAATAACATATTTACTGCCATGACATTGTGCGAGAAGAAAGCAGATGAGACTGTGATATTTTGATGACTGGTACCACCTACCTAGGTACCTTATTAACCTAATGACAACCCCAGCACCCCACTGTAGGCACCGGTAAGCCCACCCACTGGGACCGCTGCAATGCTTGAAGAACACTCCGCTAAAGCCCACTAGCAGCCGCTCACAAACCGTCCTCAGCGGGCCCTTCCAGCGAGTTGATGCACAATCAGCAGCGCCCGAACAGCGCTAGTCCGCCATGGGCAGAAAGAAAACAAGCTGGAGAAGGCTGACCAGGGCCAGCCACCCAGTCGCGACATCAACATAGTGTGAGGCGCGTCACACGCTATCAAACGCACGCCCGACAGCGTTGCAGAAACGATTGAAGCTTCTGCAGCTCCTGCCTCTAGCTTTGTTTTTGGATATTTGTTTCTTCATCTGTATTGGTCCTTTCATTGATATATATTGTACCGCTTTTACACATTCCTCAATCGCCTCAACGCCTACACCCACGATCGATGAGGAAGCTGGCACCTACCGCGACAGAAATCGTCCGCTGTCGATGAACCGACTTATCCCTTTTGAAGAAAATACCGACATGCGATATAATACGATGGAATAACCTTCATCCATACACATACAGGCTTTTGCATTTTTACTAGCTGCGGGGTGCGACGCGTTGGCATCTAGCTGATAGTCCGCAAACCTGGAGACTGTTGAGCTTGGCTGCTCTCTGTTTGAAGCCAAACCCGCCTCCACATAGCAATTATGCCTACTGCACACGTCGAGCCCAGCTCCGGAGAGCTTCTCCAGGACATTGCCGACTCGCTGCTCAAGGCACGCAAGATTGTCGTCGTGACGGGCGCGGGCATCAGCACCAACTCTGGCATTCCGGTATGCAGCTCCAACTCGCGTGCTGCCGTTTGTCTCTTGTGTGTTCACTGAGAATTCGCTAACGTGGCATTGTCATCTGCAGGATTTTCGATCCGAGAATGGACTGTACTCCTTGATTCAGGCACAATTCGACGCTGCGGCCAAGCAAGCGGTGCGGAAACTCGACCCAGAGACGCGAGACAGTCTCGACGAAGATGACGGAGACGGCGATCGACCAGCTAAGCGCCAACGAGCGTCTCGTGCTTCGTCACCGCAACAGAAAGAGAAGGGGGGGAGAGAAACAGAGGAAACCGAATCATTACAGGAGAAAAGAAAACAAGAAGAGTTCACTGCGGATCCCAACGTTGCGCCAGAAAGCCCGTTATTACCAAAGTCAAAACCTGCAACGGCGCCATCCTACGCCACGCCGCGCCCGGCGCGTCATCCGCTCTCCATCGCCCATCTCACAACCTCGCCGTTGTCCTCACCACCGCCCGACGACCAGATAGTACCACCGTCCGCGTTCCGGTTTGCTGGCCATCTCGCGCGGCTCGGCGTTCCTCCCAGCTCCTCGCCGCTCTCCTCGCCCCCACCAGTGCTGTTCGATCCCTACGAATCCAGCTCACTGTCAGACACAGAGTCCAACGAGCCGAGCAGCACGAGCGACTCCGAGTCGGAAGAATTCTCGGCGGCGCGTAAGCTGTTTGCCGCATCCCAAGCGTCCAGCTCTAGCCGCGGCACGCTGCCCAACATGAAGGGCCGAGATCTCTTTGACGTGTCGGTCTGGGCAGACCCCGTGCGCACGCAAGTCTTTTATACCTTTGCCACGTCCCTGCGCCAAAAAATCAAGGACGCGGAGCCGACGGGCTCGCACATGTTCATCAGCCATCTGAGGAATCGGGGCAAGCTGGTCCGCTGCTACACGCAAAACATTGATCAGATTGAAGAAAAAGTCGGCTTGTCGACGTCGCTGATTGATGGCCCCGGTAGCCGTGGCAGATTCTCGCGTCGATCCACTGCCAACAGGGACCAGCTTGCCAAAATGGTGGAGGAAGCGGCGAGCAAAGAGCCTCCTAGCGGCGAAACCCCTACATCTGAAAACTCGGGATCAGAGTCAGCCACACCACAAGCATCACAGGCGTCCTTATCAGACGCGCCATCGTCGCAGACGGATACCGAAGCGTTGTCTAGTGATACTAAGAGCAACGCGCTTCCAGCGACGCTGAAGAAGGAGCCATCGCAGTCTGGTGTTGAGTGTGTCTTCTTACATGGATCCCTCGAATTGCTGCGGTGCTTTCTATGCGGGCAGGTTTGCTCCTGGGACGATGAGGACCGCGAAACAGCAACGTTGACGGGCCAGCAGCCCGAGTGTCCGAGATGTGCTGGAGCCGCCGCGGCGCGTGAAGAGAAAGGGAAAAGAGCGCTTGGTGTCGGAAAGCTGCGCCCAGACATTGTTCTATATGGCGAAGAACACCCGAATGCCCACCTCATCAGCCCCATCATTACACATGACTTGGCACTCTATCCAGATATGCTCCTTATCCTGGGCACCAGCTTGCGCGTGCATGGGCTCAAGGTCATGGTGAGAGAATTTGCCAAGACAGTTCACAGCAGAGGCGGCAAAGTCGTCTTTGTCAACTTTACCAAGCCGCCGGAGAGCTCATGGGGCGACATTATTGACTTTTGGATTCAATGGGACTGCGACGCCTGGGTCGACGACCTGCAAGTTCGCGTTCCGAGGCTGTGGCGTGATCCATCTCCAAAGAAGCCGCGTCCACCCGCAGCGAATCCTGTTGCCATGCGCGATTCCAAAGTCACTGGCGCTTACTGCACGTTGAAAATCCTCAAGGAACTGCGACGCATTACCGGAAAAGAGACACCGGAAAAAGATGCTCGTCGCGCAACAATCACAGGCGATTTAACCCTGTCATTAACAAATGGCAGTGCAGCAGCGGATTCGCCCCCGAACCCTGTCCTCAAGCTGCCTCGAGCAAGAGCCAAGGGCCCGCGGAAATCCGCGCCTGCTGCTCTAGAAAAGCCTAAGAAACGACCCTCCACGCTGAACCCTAATCATGGTCGCAGTCGTAAGAGCGATGCGGCCGAGATGGGCACGCAGCAACAACAGGAGAGCCAACAGCCGCAGAGCCCGGTGTCTAGCGGGCTTGTGGAGGAAAGCTCTATACTCAACTCTGTCAAGTCGAATCCCAGAGTCCGCAAGCGCAAAATGATTGATGGCGAAGAAGTCGTGATGCCCACCGTGGGTAGACGCCGCGGCTCGCCCCAGAGTAAGCTCGACCTGGGCATGACACTGCCGCCACTGCGACCCGGCCTCGCGTCCTCGCCCTTTGGCAAGCCACAGCCCATGGAGCCAATAAGCCCACCAACGGGGCCCCTTGCATCCCTGTCGCCGAACCTTCGTTGGGTCACGGTATCTTGTCGCCCGGATCCGTTTTATTTTGACGACCCGCTTGTGGGATTGTTGGAGCAGCCTTCCCCGGCTACTGGTGGGAAGACACCGGAGTTTCATGCCTCAAAAAAACAGCAGCAGCGATCGAGGCGAAGGACAAAAGTCACGGCCGAAGCAGATGCGGCGGCGACGCTCGCGGGCCTGGCGACAAGCCCCCTGCTGAGCAAAGCCACAGCCTCGCAAAGGGGGTTGGAAGGGCAACTGAAGAGTTGGGGTGCCAATTGGAATTGTAATAGATGAGAAGTGAGCAGTGCCTGCACTTCCAACAATAGGCTCATATATGACGAAGATACGACCTTGTTTCAACCTTTTATTACTTGGTTTACAGCTACTGATATACCCACATTGAGCTGCAATTGTATTCTTTATCTTGCCCTCGTGAAATGATTAACACAAGTTATGCCTTCTTTCGACGAGCGGCCAAGAAGTCGTCAACGCCGCGCTTCTTCTCGTCGGTTCCAAACGCAGTATAGTACAGATCCCGCTCAAAGTTGTCGTCGCGGCAGAGGTCATCCGCTGTCCAGGTCAGCCCCCAGTAACAGTGCAATCCGAATACGAGTGTACTCACCTCTACAGATGGCCTGCTTGGCAAATGCAATTGTTTGCTTGTTTGCCGCGGTGAAATTGGCTGAAACCTCCAAGCAGTGCTGGATCAGGGCGTCAGGACTGACGACGTTGCTGACGAGGCCGGCAGCCATGGCATCGTCCGCAGTCATGGGCTGCGCAAACAAGATGATTCTCATGGCCTATGCAAGACAACCGCCCTTGTTAGCAGCTCGTCATCAAATGGCCTGCCGGTGAAGAAAACATACTCTGTATTTGCCAATGGCTGCTGTCAGCCGCTGGGTGCCGCCGGCGCCAGGAATGAGCCCAATCTTTGTTTCTGGAAGTACAAAGTACGCGGGCTGCGCCGCAACGATGTAATCACTCTTGGATCCAGTTAGCCGAGATTTCTGCCGAAAATGTTGAGAGAAGCGCAAAAGAAAGATAGTCTCACCATCAGGGCAATCTCGAACCCACCGCCGAGCTGCTCGAGCCTCAGTTAACGGAACAGTGCACCGGGCTGGGCCGTTGACTTACAGCCGGACCATTGATCGCCGCAATGATGGGTTTCGTGACAGATGCGAAGCCCGTGCACAAGTCCTCTAGGTAGCGGGACGCTCTGGCTCCCGCCTCATCAAGAGGGGCGATGTCATTCAGGTCCGCACCGGCTAGCTCCCCGTTGTTAGTGCCGCTTCTTTCCTTGGACAAACAAGCCGTTGACCGCCGCCCAACTGAGGCTCACCGCAAAAGAATGATCCATTTCCGGCGAGGATGATGGAGAAGATGTCTGGGTCTGCCTCGGCGTCGCACAGCGCGGAGAGAAGGCTGCGAATGAGAGGCTGCGAGAGTGCGTTGCGCTTCTCTGGCCGGTTGAGGCGAATCAGTCGTGCGCCCGGTGCGGGCGTTGACGATTGCACAAGGTCCGGAGTAGAATAATCAGTCATGATTTGTGTTTGATGCTAAGGAAAAAAAATGAAATTTTTTTGCGAAAAAAGAAATCGACTTTGACAATGGGCAAGCGAGGACAGAGTCTCAGAGACTTGACCAGCGTGATCTCTGACACAAATCGGGGTTCACCGCTCGAGAAATGTCTGGATCTTGGAGAAAGGTAAAAAACAGCAAAAAAACAAACAAAGAGAGTACTTTGTGAATGAGGGCGCAGAGGTACCAGCAACTTGACAAACAAGCCGAGAGGGCCAACACACTAGGCAGGGTACCTGGCCAGGATTGACGACCAGGGTCAACTTGACAAACGTCTGATTTCTTGCGCAGGGATAAACTTAGCGTCCGCCAAAAAAAAAAAAAAAAAAAGAGATTCGCACAGGGATACAAGCCTTTTTTTTTTTGGCCCGGGCACCCAGTGTGCGTGCGTGCAGTGCCAAGATGGCGATAGAGCCCATCCCGAAGATGCTTGTCGTAAACAAAATATCTTCACGACGCACACTTGACATGGCGGCATTCCACTTTTGGAATGTGACGGGGTGATCGTGAATGAGATTGCCGTCACGATGCGTTGCGCACAGACGTTTCTATTGGGTTCATCGCAAGTCTGTGTGATGACTCTCCCCCCCCTCCTCCTCATCCCCAGAAAAGAAAATGTGACGACGGGAGCTGCATTACATGGCCTATCTCTCTCCCCCGCGCCGGACGCGAGCGTCCGGCTGTAATAAACCTGGATCAAAAAGGACAATACCAGACCCGAACAAACGAAACATGCTCTTGCAAACTGAAACCCGCATCTTTGACAGAGCACATGGAGGCTGTGCGGAACACCTTGTCGCGCAGCCCAGCATCTGGGCGGCCACGGGCCTCGGGGCTGCGTCTGTTGCTGAAGATGCGATGCGAAATCGAGCACCAGAGACATACATCACCCCCCCCGTCTCTCTCCCTCCCTTTTCATGTCTCGGTAACAAAAGGATGCCCACAACTCTTCAGCTCGCCGAGGGTCTCTCTTGAAGAGTCTGTGCCTATCCATTCCTCACCGTCTCCGCTCTCCTCGGTAAGTGCTGGGGGAACGGAAAAGGGTGAGTATGCGCTCATACACTTTTTTAATTTTTTTTTTTAATCATCTATCCATCGCCTGTCTGCGTGCAAGATAAAGAATGGTTCTGGAACAACATGGTCTTACATGTAGCCTCGAGAGAAGAGAAGAGAAGAGAAAAGAAGAGACACACTATTTTGTTATAAATGTTTTTTTTTTTGCGCATGGTCGGCATGTGCGTTGCCAAAACAAGACCGGTGCTCCAAGCAGGTTCGAGTTCTAGACTATACTTGAACCAAAACCCCAAAACGTGGCCCGTCCCTTATCTAACCGTCCTTGCTTGCCACGGCTCAAGCGAAGCACATTTTGTTTGTTTGGGGCTCGAGCAAAGTAAAAACAGCAACAGGCAAGAACCAATGTTGGCTTTCCCTGCCCCTGTTCAGCTTCGCCCGTCAGTCATGTGGCCAATTCGGTGACGGGCCAATCAGCAGCAAGCCCGCAACTGGGCAAAAAGACTGAGACATGGGATTGGCACGTTTGGAACAAAAAAAGAGCGCTTCGACAGACCACCGGGGGGGCCTGTGTGGTTACCAGCATCCTGGGATTTTCCTGCAAAGCGGAGCGAAGACGCCACAAAAAAAAACAACCTTGTTCGCTGTACCCGTACCGCCCGTACCGGGGTGCCGGGGACGCCTGGAATGTGTCCATGTGTCTATGTGACTTGTACAATGCATTGTGGTGCGACTTTCCTCGTTGGGCCAGCTCAACAGACCGCAAATGGGCAATGCGCAACCCCCCCCCTGCTGGTCCGAGTTCAGGATGGTGGCGAAATTCCCGCCAAGGTGACAAGGCATGTCTACAAACTTGGACGCTGTCGGCCGGTCGTGTGATTGAGAAAAGATACCTAGTCTGGAAGAATTCGGAGAGATTAGCTACCTTGCAGAGGCCCGATGTTGCTGTAGAGATACATTCGCCTCGACTGATGGATGGTCCGGGGTGTTTGCAACCCAGCGATTGTCTGCGTGGCGCATGTGCCACGTATCGGGGCCATGGCATGGAGAGAAATTCATATATATGCGGCGCGAAGGATCTCGGGCTTGGAATACTAACACGACAAGAGACCCCCCCTCAACTTCTAATTTCATTCTTTATGTGTATCGAGCACTTGAGCCGTTAATCGTCGTGGCAATCTCTATGATGTACACATCCAAGAGCACCACCATGACCATGAGCACGCGCGACATGGCGTTTAGTTTTGGCCAAGTGACGGCCGCTCCGTTCGGCACAGCCACTGCCGCCTTTGCCCACTTCTCCCTCTCCCACCCATCCGAGATCGCCATCCACGACCTCTCCGCTGGTGTTGCACGGCAGCTTACCTATGGCGAGCTTGCCGTGCAGGCCCAGGCCCTGGCCTGCCATCTCCGCCGCCTCGGCGTGAGGCCCGGCCACAGGGTCCCTCTGGTCGTGAAGCGCAGTTGCGAGATGGTCGTCGGCATATGGGCCATTTTGCTGTGCGGCGCCCAGTACGTCCCGCTGGACGGCGGGGTGGTGCCCGACTCGACCCTCCGCCACGTGCTCCGCGAAAGCGGCGGCAATGTCTTGGTCTGCGTCTCTGCCACGGAAGCGAGGACTAAGAACCTATTCCCGGAAGCGAGCTCGGTCAACGTGGACGACTGCGTGGGCAGAGACGCCATCCAAGCAGCTGGCTCTGAATGGATGGACCTGGCGACGCCTGCCAGCGGATGCTATGTCATTTACACATCAGGTACGTGAACTGAGCGTAGGTTTAAAATTCGATTCTCATGCCATTTAGGAACTACCGGGAAGCCCAAGGGCGTTGATGTTACACATGGCAACGTCGCCAATCTTGTGTGCCAGTACCCCGGAAACCTTGGTGTAAGTCGAGGCACCCGAGTTGGTCAGGTCCTCAACATCAGCTTTGACATGGGTAAGCACTGGAAAAAGAACATTGTCACCACTATATTCAAATTATTAATGCGCTCCAGCTGCTTGGGAAATTTTCGCTTGTCTGTGCAACGGCGGCACTCTCGTCATCCGCGGATCCAACTGGGAGCCCACCATGACCCAGGTACAACGACTTGCAACAACCCTAAAGCTCACAGCAGGCTAACCGACGGAACAGATTGATGTTTTGATTTGCACACCAAGCATATTATCAAAGTACCCACCCCAAAAGTACCCCAATATCAGGGTTGCTGCGACGGCCGGTGAGCCCACCACCCAGCCGTTGGCCGATCTGTGGGCCACGGAGGCAGAGTACTGGAACTGCTGCGGCCCAACCGAGACGACGATTGTCAATACCATGAGCAAGCATATTGCTGGCCAACCGCTCAATATTGGCAAACCGACGCCTAATAATAATGTATATATTCTGGACGAGGCTATGCAGCCTGTTGGTCTGGGCCAAACCGGCGTCATGTGGGCCGGTGGCAGAGGCGTGTCTCGAGGCTATGTCGGACTGGAGGAGAAGACCAAGGAGTCTTACCTACCAGACCCCTTTACAAATGACGGGTAAGTGATGAAAACCTCACCGGAAGGGTTTCAAAGCTAATAGTCTCAGGTCCCGAATGTATCGAACGGGTGACCTGGGCGAGTGGGATGCGTCTGGCAACCTCCTGATTCACGGTCGCTGTGACGATCAAATCAAAATCAAGGTAAAATCTCTACACTGTTCAATCTCATTCTTAATTACCAAGCACTAACCGACCATTAGGGATTCCGAGTTGAACTCGATGGTATCTCATCTGCGCTTCTGTCCGCGCCCGGAGTTTCGCAGGCCGTGGCCCTCTTCCTGGACGGACAGATTCACGCCTTCATATCCCCTGCCAACCAAGACGAGGAGCTCATCTTGGCCTGCGTCGCCGAGCGCCAGCCCTACTACGCACTCCCCTCGGTTATCCACCAGCTGGACTCGTTTCCCGTCACGGCGAATGGCAAGACGGACAAAAAGGCCCTTCGAAGCCTATTTGAGCGTAACACGGCGCTGAGCAAGCCCCCGGAACAGCACCTGAAAAAGGCGAGTAGCAGCGTGGACACGCTGGTCGAAACGCGCTCGTTTTCCTCGGCCTCGACCGTCTGCCTGGAAAAGGGCATGCTGGACCTCGCCGTTCCCGAAAAGACGCTGGCGCAGCCGTGGCGCGGGATCGCGCACCGCATCCTCATAGTCTACCGCACTCTCTTCTCCTTTGTCGTCCTGCTCAACGTCGGTGTTCTCACGCTGCTGCTGGTACTACGCGCCGACTGGCAGCTCCTCAAGCTCGTGGCCGCGGCCAATCTCACGCTGGCCGTCTTGATCCGCCAAGACGTCGTCGTCAATGTCTTGTACACGATTTGCTGCTCCGTGCCCAAAGCGGCGCCGCTCTGGATCAGACGCCGCTGCGCCAAGATTTACCACTTGGGCGGCGTGCACTCGGCCGCGGGCATCTGCTCGACGATTTGGCTGCTGGGGAGCAATATCTCTTCCACAGTTTCCTACGTACGAGACGAGGACAGGCTCGATTCGATGGCCTCGATTGTTGTTTCGTGGATGATCTGCGCGTTGTGCTGCACCATGATTGGCTTTGCCTACCCTACCTTTCGCAAGCGATACCACAATACTTTTGAGCAGGCGCACAGGTTCATGGGATGGACGGTCCTCTTGCTCTTCTGGGTCAAGACTATTCTCAATGCCAAGGATATCGCCAGGCCGGGACAAGATCTTGGCATGATACTTGTTCGCAGCCCCGCGTTCTGGCTGCTCGTTGTTGCTACCTGCAGCATTGCATCCTCCTGGCTGTTTCTTCGCAAAGTCCCAGTAGAGACGATACCTCTGTCCGACCATGCGGCTATTCTCAACTTTACCTACACCGTGCCCGTCAATGGCACCTTTACTCGAATTTCCACCCGCCCGCTGCTAGAGTGGCATTCTTTCGCAACCATTCCTCAGCCGACGCCCAACGCACTTGCCGGCCAAAAAGGATACTCATTGGTTGTATCCAACGCTGGCGACTGGACAAAATCCTGCATCCAAAATGCGCCGCGGTCAGTTTGGGTGCGCGGGGTGCCTACCTGCGGCGTCATGCGCATCGCGACGCTCTTCAACCGCGTCGTCGTCATCGCGACCGGCTCTGGCATCGGACCGCTCCTTGGCCACATCCAGAATCCGTCCTGCAAGACGCAGCTCATCTGGTCCACCAAGAACCCCGAAAAGACGTTTGGCAAACCAGTCTTGAATTCGATTTACGAGACCATTCCCGATGCCATCATTCACGACACGGCGACTAAAGGCCGGCCCGATCTCGTCAAGATGGGATACAACCTCGCCGTCTCATTCGGCGCAGAGGCTGTCATTATCATCGCCAACGAGAAGATTACCAAAAAGGTAGTCTATGGGCTGGAAACACGAGGGATCCCCGCGTATGGAGCTATTTGGGATAGCTAAGCGCCCATGTACGATGATTGTATTCTCATGTAGATCTTGATGTTGGGCATTTTCTTGTAGTTTCTCTCATTTCCGTGTGCTTCATTGTTATAATTTCTATATGTACGATACCATGATATTACTATGTTTTGAAAACAAACTTGCTATCCTTGAGTGCTTTGTCTGCATTAGTAGTCGCCAACAGTGACAAAGTGCACTACGCCAAAACTGATGTTGACTTGTAGAAGCAGACCTCCCAATTGCTTTTGCCCGACTCCCAAAATTCACGCAGCCTCAGAACTAGAGTGACGGCACCGCAGTCTACGCCAGGTCTCATGATGATCCCCTCGAGATACTGCACGAGGCTGCTTTTCACCATTGGCGCGCCGTCACAAAAGGCAGCGCCAAGAACCGCGATGGGCCAAGTGAAGCACTCGTTCCGCTCCACCGTAGCCATTCCCTTGATAACAAGATCAAACAGAAGAGCGCGATAGTAGAGGCGGGGATTGGCTATGGTGGCGTCATCAGGGCAGCTACACTGCGACGCAAGGAGCTTGGGTAGCGAAAGCAGACCGTACAGGATAATGGCCGCCTTGAAAGTTTCTGCAAGCAATAAAGAGTCATCAGAGAGGGGATACGTCTCTTTCCATTCAGAGGTCTTGAAACCCTGTAGCTGGCGAAAGACACTGCATGCTTCGGGCAGGAGATCGTAGACCGCTTTTGGGTTCCGGGCGTAGCGTCGACGCAAGCGAGTTATTTGCATCATGTCTAAAAACAATTGCAGTAGCACACGGAAAACTGGAAAATCCCGAGTGGGAGTAGACCATGACCACTTCTTCTGCGGTGAGCATGTCGAAACCAATGACCTGATCATGTGTAGGGCTGGTTGTGTTGGCTACCGTGGCATAACTGGACATTTTACTGTAATTAGCTGCAGGTACAGGTATGAGAGACGAGAAAACCAAAATGAGACGTACATAAACATGTGCCGAATAGCCATTGCCGTCATTGGAACTTTTGCCAATTCTTGGACGCCTCCATAGAATTGCACGAGAGAGGCGAAGCCTTCCACGTGAACTTTCCAAGCCGAGTCGATGATCGTTCCCTTTGTCGGTTAGTTTTACTACTAGCAGAGGGTATCGGAACCCAAATTACTTCGATTGCAAAAATTGAAAGGATATAGTGCAAAATCATGTCGACATCGTTGTCGTTGCCCGTATTGATTAGGTGGTTGAGCTCTCGCATCGTTGAAGCGACATATTCATACAGCTGCTTCCACAAGTAGTTGATTGAAGGCAAGGCGCCGTATTTGGGAAGAGCGCGATTCTCTTGCGTTATTGTGACAATGTTATGGTTGATGGTTCGCATAATGAACGCATCAGGAAAGATGACCATGTGTGCCTTGACCGACGGCCTGGTCGACTGGAAAGCACCAGACCCTTTCTCTTGCCTGATGACCTTGGGCTGTATTCTTAACGCAACTGGGAGTAGAATGAGTTAGACCGGAGGATTGTTCGTAAACCTGGTTGCAGTGCTACTTGCAGTATAAAAGGGCATCTGCTAATTTCAGGGATTCATGATCCGGAGCTCCAGGGATGGGAAGGTCCACGGCAATCATCTCTTTGGACAGCTGGTAGCCCTTGCATTCTCTCCCAAAATCTGTGCATTTTCGACAAAAAGGCTTTTGCTCGTCGCATTTCACTCGCCTCTCGCTGCAGTACTCCATCAGCAGCCATTTATTGAGGCGTGACTCTGGTACTTACCGACAAGTCAGGCATCCAGTCTTGGTCTTGGTGGCCCACCGTTTCGATCGCATCCGGGACCCTGGCTTCTTTGCCAAGGAAGTTAAGGATGTTTCCTCTACAAACCGTTGATCAAGCGCAGCAGGATCAACCCCGGGAGGTTTTTGTCTCAATGGAACGAGCATTTTCCAGGGCATGCTAGTTCCAAGTTGCCTTCTAGTGCCGTCCGCCCGCCCTCTGATCTTCGACAACACCCCGCTGTGATGCTATTTTCCACTAACGCGTCAGCCGTACTTCTTGTGCACTAATTGGGCACGCCGCTGGTATTGACAGGAATGGAAAAAGCAAGACGCCGATTCTTAGTCCAGATTCCGCTTGAACATAGAGGCGTGCGCAACTTTGGGATCATCTGCATGAAGCCGATGTGCGTGTATGACAGGCCAAGGTAATTAACAAGCTAGTGAGAGTTAGTACAATGGGAAGTCTTGGAACTGAAAGCACCTCTTTCCGCTCAGGAAAATGACTGATCGAAAATGCGCCTCGCGGAACCCTGGACTGCAGATCATACACAAGTTATGCTTCGTTGCAGCAGTGAAGCACTTGTAAAATAAGAAGCTTAAATATCTTGTATATTTCTCAGGGTTTTGAGAGCCTTGATGTGATAATAACGAGCTTCAGGTTCACTGGTTCACAGCGCCGAAGCCGCATACTGGCCAGACAAGGCCAGTAGAACAAGAGATCACAACCCGAAGTTTATTAATAGAATAGAAATAAGAGGAAATAGGAAGAAAAATATAGAAGAGAAAGTAAGAAATCTGAAAATATATTTTGTTGAATATACCATCACAATGCCGCGCCTATGAGTCGCCGAGTTCCCCAAGCTATTATTCGCACCAGTGACTCAACGATACTGAGCGGGTCATGATAACTAACGCGAACGCACTTGACAGAAAGGATATCGGCGATTTATTTATATAGGCTAATTCGATTTGCAGAAATTTATAACGACCCTCTTCTAGCTCGGGTCCGTTCTTCTTTGGGTAATCCATCTAATTCGCCGCGGCTTTTCGCGGCCTATTTTCTCAGCTTCTGTAAAGGGCGCATTTGACTTCTCAGGACAGAGGATAGGCGTAACCCGAAGTCGGATCCCCGCAAAACATCGACCTGTTCACCTATCATGACTCACTTTTCTTGGTAGAACAGTTGCCGGTCATTGAAATTGCGCATTCTTTATAAATAACCTCCCCCGCATTCGCTGTCAGTCCCGTGCGGCGCGAATTAATCCCTCGCCTCAACACTGACCTTGAAGCCGCATCAACAAGTACTCATCATCAGGCAATTCTGGAGGTATTATGGCCTCCATGGACCAGACCAGTCTCCCCTCTCGAGGAAAGTATCTCGAGTTTGGCGGAGAAGTAAAGAAACTATTCCCCCAAGCAGATGATTGGGTAAACTTGAATCATGGTGCGTCGCAATCTGGCCTAGACCGTCCTTCCAAGTCACGGCTAATCAAAATATTACATAGGATCCTACGGAACAATGCCACTCGAAATCAAGGAAAAATTTCGGGCTTACCAGGACTTGTCCGAGGCGGCACCAGACAAGTTCATTCGATATGATCTGGGCCTACTCCTCGATGAATCCCGTGAAGCCGTGGCAAAGATTGTCAACGCACCTACCGACTCGGTCGTATTTGTTACTAATGCCACCGAGGCTGTCAACACCGTGTTTCGCAACATGAAGTGGAACGAGGATGGGAAAGACGTCATCATCTTCTTCTCGACCGTTTACCCGGCCTGCGCAAAAATTGCAGACTACATGGTCGACTACTTTGGCCCCGACCGCGTCGGCATTCACGAAATCGCCCTCAACTACCCATTGGAAGATGAAGAAATCATCCAGCTGTTCCGTGACGCCGTGGCCGAGATTGAGAAGCAAGGGAAGAGAGCTCGAATCTGCACATTTGATGTCGTGTCGTCCAACCCTGGTCTTGTATTCCCATGGGAAGAATTGTGCAAAGTGTGCAAAGAACTCGGCGTGTTGAGCATGGTGGACGGCGCGCAGGGCATCGGTATGGTGAAGCTGGATCTCACGGCAGCAGACCCCGACTTCTTCACGTCCAACTGCCACAAGTGGCTTCACGTGCCCCGCGGCTGCGCCATCCTGTACTGTCCTCTCCGGACGCAGGACATGATCTCAACGACCCTGGCGACCAGTCACGGGTACGTCCCCAAAACGACGATTCGGCGCAACCCGCTGCCTCCAAACAATAAGAGCCCATTTGTCCGCAGCTTTGAGCTCGTGGCCACCAAGGACCGCTCGCAGGACATTGTGACCAAGGACGCCATTGCCTGGCGCCGGGACGTGTGCGGCGGCGAGGAGCGCATCATCGCCTATCTCTGGGACCTCAACAAAAAGGGCAGCAAGTACGTGGCGGCGCAGCTGCAGACAGAAGTACTGGAGAATAAAAAGGGCACGCTGACCAACTGTGCCATGGGAAATATTGCGCTGCCAATCTGGATCGGGGCCAAGGGCGCCGCGGCGCAGGAGGGCGATGTGGTGCTGGCGGAGGAGGATGCGGCCAGGGTCGGCCAATGGATGATGAAGACGATGAAGGACGAGTACCGTACGCTGATGCCATTGTTTGCGATGGGGGGCAGAGTCTGGGTACGCATCAGCGCGCAAATCTACCTTGACATGAAGGATTACGAGTATGCGGTCAAGGTGCTCAAGGAGTTGATTGCGCGCGTCGCCAAAGCGGAATACAATAACTAGATTATATTTCCTGTTGCCTTTTTCTGGGCCTCTTATTGTTCTTGCTAATCTAACTTTATTTACTCATTTTTCTTTACTTATTTTGAAAAGGCTGGGATCATACAGAATAACGTCGTACGATTTACAGACTCCAAGTAACCACGCAGGACAGGGTATTTCTTTCATTCCCTGCTTATATGCGGGTCGTATCAGAGTTCAGCTAAAAGCAATCACCAGCTAATCTCACAGCTCTTTATGACGCAGCCCCCTCGGCGATTCGGCGAACCTTGAGATCAAATCCACCCAAAACCGGTTCGCTTGGGGCAATTAGCGGCCGCACGTGGAGACGTGCGTAATTTGCGAATAATAAAAGATCGCAGCCTCACTAGTGCCATCTCGGAGCTCCGACCGTTGTCGAGCTTTGTCGAGCTCATAAGTACCACTGCGTGCTGTCAGCTCCTGGGCATTTCAACGGCATCTCTACCCTGACAGAAACGGTCAATCGTCAATCCCCAACAAACTGCCATTGTTGCCCGAAAGCGCCATGGATGACGAGACGCAGCCCCAGCGGCGGCAGCCCTTTTACTACCGCGCGTTGGCAGAGGTTGGCCTGGTCACGCTGTTCAACTCGTCGCGGGACATTAAGCTCCTCTGCCTGCAGCGCTTCGTCCGGCTCTTTGCCTACGGCGTCACGACGCTCATCCTGGTCGCCTTCCTGCAGGAGCTCGGCCACTCGCGCACGCGCGTCGGCCTGTTCATGACGCTGACGCTCGTCGGTGACGTCGTCATCAGCTTCTTCCTCACGCTCTTTGCCGACAAGCTCGGCCGCAAGGCCATCCTGTCGCTCGGCGCGCTGCTCATGGTCGCCAGCGGCGCCGTCTTTGCCCTCTTCTCCAACTACTGGGTGCTGCTGCTCGCCGCCATCCTCGGCGTCATCAGCCCGGCCGGCAACGAGATTGGGCCCTTTCGCGCCGTCGAGGAGAGCATCGTCGCCCACCTGACGGCCAAGGAGCACAGGGCCGAGATTTATGCGTGGTACACGCTCTTTGCGCCCGCGGGCTCGGCCTTTGGCATGATGGCGAGCGGCTGGGCGATTGAGGCGGCTCGCAACCAGCTTCACTGGTCCCTGCTGAGCGCGTATCGCGGGGCCTTTGTCGCATACGCTATTTTTGGCCTGTTCAAGTTTCTGCTCACCATCATGCTGTCCCGCAAGGTAGAGCTCGATCCGACACCGATTGCGCCGACGGATGCGGCCGATGAGCGTGCGCCGCTGCTCGATAATGGAGCGGTAGCTGAGCCTCCTTCCAAGAAGAGTCGCCTGGCATCTCTGCTTCCTCACATTAGCCCGGAGAGCAAAAAGATCACGGCTATACTTTGCGTCTTGTTTGCCATTGATTCGTTGGGCTCTGGCCTGGCCTCTCTGTAAGTCATGCGGATAAGACATCTTCTCCCTTGGCACAATTCTAATCCTCTTTCTAGCTCCTGGGTGACTTTCTACTTCCGTAGCCAATTCGGCATTGAAGAAGGCCGGCTGGGATCTCTCTTCTTCACAACCAGTATCATTTCGGCAATAACTGTGTTGGTGGCGTCCTCAATTGCGAAACGTCTCGGAAATGTCAAGGTTCGTTGCACTTTCTACCCGACGCTTGTTGGCTTTGCTGATCTTTCTAGACCATGGTCTTCACTCACCTTCCGTCGGCCGTTTTTCTGGCCTTGATTCCGATACCCTCTGACCCTAAATTCGCGATTATGTTTTTGGTTCTGCGTGCATCTTTACAAAGCATGGACAGTGCGCCGAGGACTGCATTTATGGCTACCATTTTGCAGCCGGGAGAGCGAACTTCTGTCATGGGCGCTGTAAACGTAGTCAAGACGACTGCGCAGAGCATGGGCCCTCTAATTACTGGTGTGCTTGCTAGCCACAAGTACTTCTGGCTGACTTTTGTGATTGCTGGCTCTCTGAAGGGTACATACGATCTGCTGCTGCTAGCTGTCTTCAAAAATTACGGAAAACATCGAACTGGCTGATACGGATGCTGCCTCAGCTTCGAGGATCGATAATGAGATCAGAAGGCTGGTTTGTAGTATCACGAGAACGTACATAATTTGTTTAGTAAGGACGTTTCAATTCGTGCCATTCTAAATATAGCGTGAAGATTGTCGTCAGTCCCTGTGGCCGGCCGTGTTGGATTATCAGGATCACCGCATTCTGACATGAGCGGCACATCTAGCCCCCGAATTTGTTTACTAAAATGCGTCAAAGATTCATGCGTCTCGAAGCAAGTTCCAGATCTTATTCCGGACTGACTAGAGCTGTGGCCTGTAGACTCGTGCAAGTTTGAAGATGTGTGAAACGGCTAGGCTCTCTCGTGGTGGTTTCAGCGCCAAGCTGCCCCATACCCACTGCGATCGGCAATGCATCGCCAAGGAACTTGTAGTGCCTGCCAAGCTGGATTCGTCTGCGTGTTCTTCAAGCTGAGCGAGATTATGCAAAGACGTCGAAGGTGCAAACACCTGAAGTGGCTAAATATAGGCCACGGGAGGCAGCAGAACAGTGCAACAGGCGTTAATGGCAAGGGAACTGAAACAGAAAAAGGAAAGTATTCTGGCTACTCTGAAAACTTCTGCTGATAGCTTCTCCAATTGTCAGACTCAGCTTTGAATGGCACTGGGCGGCTACTTATCATGGCCGGTTCAAGCAGCTGTCCTCAAGGTTTATGCTGCTTATGATAAGCAAATGCCACCCTCGCGAAAGCAGGTACAATCTATACACTGCATGCTGATCTGACCCAAGACATTCATCTACACAGATGCCATGTGAGAAATCAAGGACAGCAACTCATTCGCAGAGGATGGATAGGCTTCGACGCTAGGGACTGCCATCGCGTGCTAGGGGGAGGCCACTCGGCAGGCTGCCCACCTATAAAAGGATGGTCAAACTATAACTGCCCCTGATGAACGCCGCTGGAGCGCTAGAAATGCAATGCTGAAGAAGCGGAGCTCGCCGCTTAGCGATCTTAAGTTGACCGCTTCTCGAAATTAAGGGAACATTTGATGTGACTGTATGGCAATGGAAGATCTTGTCCTCCTCGTGTCATTCGATCCTGCCATATTCAATGCCAAATCAATTTAGATTGATAATTTCCAAGGTTTCCGCCAATGACTGAACGGTTTGTCGGCGTCGTGTAGATGGTATGAAACACGATTGGTCTCGGTGTGGCGGGACCTAGTCTGGTTGGCTACAGGCTGCTTTTGTGAAGGATCTGAAACCCAGTACCGCCTCACTAATAAAAAACTGTTGCTCATTTCTCCTCCTCCTCCATCGCCGCAACTACTGCAGTCATCCGTACTTATCCCTGCGCTCACTAGCACCATGAGCAAGTCCGACTAAATCTCAACTGCCTGTGCACAACCTAAACGTTAGCAAATGGAGGCACATTTCTTCAGGAACGGGCATTGGCCCTCTGCTCATAAGATAAATAGAAGAGGTTCAAAGTGTGGTCGAAAATACCGGACCTCGTAGCCGGGCACAATCCATCCCCCGTTTCACCCAGAGTGTGTATTAACTATTCCCCGGTACACCCGGCTGTTCGGCACATGGAAACAACAGCCCAAGTCTGAGCCGCCTGGCAGGTAGCACGAAACAGCAACAGCAAAGAAACCAGCCAATAGGCCTCCACCTCCGTTACTATCGTTGTAACAACCCCGTGTGAGGTCCGCATCCCGCTAATATGTTTTGCTTTTACGGAGCATCTCTTCATGCAAAAGAGGAGCTCCGTCGTGCGCTGACGATATCCCCTCGGTCATGTAGCTCCCCTGTTGAAATCCGGGGGCGATACGCTGCGACGGTCCTGGTTTACGAACGGCCGACACAGCCGGTGTATGCGGACAAGGGATCAGCAGCCTGTATACACTCCTTCATTAGACATATATTTCATGAGAAATTTTATTGCTTTTCTGCGCCACTCACTTTTTCTTTATAGTGAAAGGAACGCTTTGTCACTGTTCCTTTTCTTGCCGCATTTCCTATGTGTTAGTTCTTGGCATATATTTTCTACCATCTTTTTCAGTCCAATCCTTTTTTTATATTCATTTTCATTTTCAATTCTTTGACGCTCTTTCTATAGTCACCTGGCGTGACTTTTTTTCTTGCACATTTAAAAGTCTTTGACATCGCCAGGCGCCATGTACATCAAGGCTCTTTCTACAGCGCTTCTCCTTCTGGAGCTGGCCAGCGTCACTACTGCCGCCCCTTATGTGGAAAAGCGAACCTTCAAGGTTGAGCGTGTTCGCAACGAGGGATACACGGGCCGAAATGGTCCCCGAGCCCTCGCCAAAGTGTACCGCAAGTACGGCATGCCGTTGCCTGACGGTCTAGTCAACGCTCTGGAGGCGCAAGACAAGAATGAAGCGCTCCCGCTCCAGCCAACCAAGCGCCGCACTAGCAAGTGGCAGAACCCGATGGAAGGAGTGGTCGAAGATGAAGATGTCGGCGCTGAAGATGTCGACGCTGAGGATGCCGGTGCTGAGGATGTCCAAGCAACTGAAAGCGTTGGTGAGATCCTTGGTGACTTGTTTGGCAACGGCAACGGAAACGGAAACGGCAACGCCGCTGGAAACGGTGCCGATAATGAAGGGGGTAACGCCGCTGGTAATGGTGCCAATAACGAAGGCGGAAACCGTGCTGGCAAGGGCGCGGGCAACGCCGCTGGCAATGGTGCCAACAATAATGACGGCAAGGGTGCTGGGAAAGCTGGAAAGGGTTCCAATAACAACAACGGCAATAACAATAATGGCAACGTCAACAATGGAAATGCCAACAATGGAAATGCCAACAATGGTAATGCCAATAACGGTAACAAAAACGGCAACAATGGCAACAACAGCACCGGCGATCCAAACGACGACGTGGTTGCGGCTCTTGCCAGGGCCCGTGAGGGCAACCTTACCGGCATAGTCCAGACGATCCCGGAGAAGAACGACGTCGAATACCTGTCGCAGGTCAAGATTGGCGGCCAGCCCGTCACTCTAGACTTCGACACGGGCTCCTCGGACCTCTGGGTCTTCAACACGCAGCTGCCTGCTGAGCAGACGCAGGGCCGCCAAGTCTACGACCCGTCCAAGAGCAAGACGTTCAACCTGATCAAGGGCGCGCAGTTCACGATCCGCTACGGCGACGGCTCGGGCGCCGAGGGCAACGTGGGCACCGACGTGGTCGACGTGGGAGGCGCCGTCGCGCCGCAGCAGGCCGTCGAGATGGCCACGGCCGTGACGGACACGTTTGTCAAGGACGCCAACAACGGCGGCCTCATGGGCCTCGCGTTTGGCTCCATCAATGCCGTCAAGCCGCAGAAGCAAAAGACGTTTTTCGAAAACGTCATGCCGAGCCTGCAGGAGCCGCTCTTCACGGCCGACCTCCGCGCGGGCGCCGCCGGCGCGTACGAGTTTGGCCGCGTCGACACGTCCAAGTTTACCGGCCAGATGGCCTGGATCCCCGTCAACACGACAAAGGGCTTCTGGCAGTTTACGAGCGAAAAGTTTGCCGTCAACGGCGGGCCCGCGCAAAAGGCGACCGCCGGCGGCCAGGCCATTGCCGACACGGGCACGACGCTGCTCCTCGCCGACCCGGCCATTGTCGAGGGCTACTACGCGCAGGTGCCGCAGGCGCAGAACAGCCAGCAGATGGGCGGCTTCGTCGTGCCCTGCAACGCCAAGCTGCCGGACCTGGACTTGGACATTGGCGGCGCCTACATGGCTCGCATCAAGGGCGCCGATATCAACTTTGCGCCCGTTGGTAATGGTGGTAAGTCACAAAGTGTTTCCCTTATTTCCGTCCTCGTGGACAGGCAGTGGAGCTCAGTGCTCTGTGGTTCACAGAATCCGGGGTGTGTGGGACGATTTTTTGGCTAACACTTGTTCTGTCTTCAGCTTGCTTCGGCGGATTGCAGGCGGCTCCCAAGGGCGTCATGGGCATCTACGGCGACATCATGTTCAAGTCGCAGTTTGTGGCGTTCAACGGCGGCAACAACAGCATCGGCATGGCCAACCATGTCTAAACGGCTCTGGGAGAGTGACCCCTTGTCGGGCGAGACACGCCGCCCGGATCATTAGCTTCAGCGTGGCGCCGCCATGCAAAGGTGCGATGCAGATGAAGGGCCGGCTAAAGGGCCGAGAATAAAACTGCTGCCTAAAAATGGCAAGTGGTGTGTGTTGTGTCACTTGTGTGTGTGTGCGTGCCTTGGTTCTTTCGCATCAGATGTATATTTCTAAACTACCTCGGCCATTATTAAATACAGAATGAATATTATTATTTTCCATACAAAGTAGCGTAAAGTCGTCCCTGTAGCGAAATGACGTACCCCTGAGTGCCAAGTGTCTTTGACAGATTCCACGAAAGCCCTGCCGTGTTCCGCCTTGGGCGGCATTTTGCGGCTGAGAAGCAAGGGTCTGGCCGGGGAAGAGTGGTCTCATGATCAACACTAGCAGGGCGTTGCAGAAGCCCAATCCTTTGCGTGATTCTTCCAGAAACGGGACAGCCTCAACGCCACAGGCTTTTGTTGGCAGCGTTGTGCACGCCCCGAATGTTGGTGCCGTCATACCGTCATGTCATGTACAAGGCTGAGCAAGTCAGACAGACACCCCTATCGCCCCGTGAAGAATCGTTGATAAAACCCCGCTGGGATCCTCCGCCGTTCAGGGCATTTTTGTTAGACCCTGCATTGCACCACTAAAACGCAACGACTTGCACATCCACATCCACATCGCCTTCACCTGCGCATTTCAAGCCAAAAGAGGCTATATATTTCCTTCAAAAAATTACAAAAAAAGAAACCCTCCTTCAGCAGCACATCATGGGCCTCTTCAAGTCCACCGACAAGGCGGCGGCCACCGACGACAACAAGGGCGAGAAGAAGTCGCTCTACCAGCGCTACCAGGACAGCAAGCGCGGCGAGCCCATCAGCGACGCCGACCTGCTCAAGTACACGGGCAAGACACGCGAGGAGTTTGACGGCTGGAAGGACACGCAGCCCGGTGTCGGCCGCAACCAGCTCGCCGGCACCCTGGCCATGGGCAACGCTGCTGGCTTGGGCGGCGTCGCCGCCGGCGCAGGCTACGGCGGCTGGGGCCCCGGCGCCGCGCCCAACGGTCCTAACCGTGGCATGAAGTTTCCCCCGTCGCAGCAAAAGTCGGACAAGGAAAAGGCCCTGGAAGATAGCGACTAAGCGGAATATAAATAATATATTGTTGGGAATGAATTGCTTTTTTTTTTAAATTTTCTTTTTCGTAGAACAAGGCCTGCCTTGTCCGGTAGTAGATTCAGTGGCCTAGCCGGAATGATGAGGTGAAAGGAACCGAAATGGGCTCAAGGCAGTGAATAGAAGGCGAATCTATTAGATTGTCCGCTGTTATTGATGTTGCTGCTGTTGTTGTTAATTTTCATCACAATATACAAGGCCTCGCGCTTAAGCTTCACTTGATCCTATTGCTACGGCTACTCGCTGCTGTGCTAGCAGCTATCCGCCTCCCCCATCTCTCGCTGTGCCGCTTTGTGCTTTTATGCTAGTTCACATCGTGACTTGTCCCAACGATCGGTGTAAGCGCGACACGATCTTCGTATAGTTCTCCTCATTCTCATATGTCACAAGGCCATGCCGAATGAAGAAGTCTAGTATCAAGCATCCATTTCCCGGAGTGAATTCCCCATCATCCAGTGCCTTCTTTATCTCGTCGACGGAGTACAGGCTAATGTCCGAGGCTTCCATGTCAAAGGGTGTGGGGGTGACGCTCTCATCGACTTTCATGTCGTATACGAACTGGGTTTCGGCTCGGATGAGTCCCGATTCGCCGCCGCTAGTGGTCTTGGATTCGGTTGCTGTCACAAAGGCAATGGTGCCCGCAGACTTGGCATGCTTGCTGACAAGATCTGCTGGCAGGCTGGCTTCCTCTTGAGATTCTCGGAGCAGGCATTCAAAAGGCGTCTCACGTGCAGGCAAACTACCGCCCACCGTGACGCCGAGACGGTTGGGGTAAAGGGTCTTGGTCGGAGCGCGGCGAGCAAGCCAGACCGAGATGCGGCCCTCGGAATCTTCGACGTAGGTTATGAGCTGGACGCCGTAAGTCACGATACCAAACAGAGTTGCGCCTGAGCGCTCGAGGTCGACAATGAGTTCGCGGCCGGGTCCGTAAATGGGGAAACGCTCGCCGGTCCACTTCTTCAAGACCTTGAAAGTTCCCTTGTCCCGTTCAAAAAGCAGGGTCTTGTCAATGCCTTCTTGGCGTGACTCGCGGGTATCGCCGCGCAGAGTGGCGGTCCGTTCATCATGGTTCACGACCCAGGAGTCATTCCAGGTCATGCTCTTAATGGTGTCCTCAATAAGATGGCCGTAGACTCCTTCAAATCCTTGAATGTGCAACGTATAGCAGGTGGCTGGGTACTCAGACAGCCTAGAAAATGGATCAGCAATAAGTGTTTGCGGGGAGAGGCACAGTGGAGGGGTATGGGTCGCTCACCTGTCGCAGTCGTCGCAAAGGGCGATGTACGACCTCATCTTGTCGGGAGTCTGTTTTTGATGATACGAGGGATAGCCGGACGACGAAGAGAATCTCCTGGCTCACCTTTCGGCAGGAGAGAGCTCTGAAAGACGGTTGTTTGGAGTTGGGCGAAGAGGTGAGGCTAAGGTTTTTGGCGGGGGAAATCAAGAGTCAAGTAATCCTAGTGGCGGTTGTTGGCGTTGGGCTGGATCGCCGGGAGCATGTCGTAGGTACAGTGTGCTGATGCGAGGCGGTGTTCTGGCCTGCTCTTATTGCCCCATTACAACTGCTAAAAGGGTGGATTAGGTACTCGATCCATACCGTGAGCTTGGGTTCTGTGTTTGGCTCGGGGTCTTTGTGGATGGATGGGTTGGTTGCTTTGCGGATAGTTTGGCTGCGAAGTAAAACAATGCTACCCTGTATTCTCCAGCAAATGAAATAGCGCGTCTACAGCGGCAAAGCTATTTGCGGTAGGGCACAGTTCATTTCAAAAACAAAATAGTCTATTTTGCAGAAAAAATCTATCTAGTCTTTCCAGGCAGCACTGGGCTGGTTCAAGCCTGCCAGCACTCCCGAGTCAAATATCCGTCACGCAAACAAAGGAAATATATATATAGAATCATTCCAACGCCAAAGATTCGAGAGCTTGTACATCATGCTCCGCCACTCTATCTAAAATGCCGATACAAAACAAGTCTTGCTTTTATTTAGAAACGGTCGAGCAGGCCACGGCTCTCGAGCATCAGGATAATCTCGTGAACAATGGAGCGGACGTTTTGCTTCTCAACATCGACAACAAGGTCAGCCTTGGAGGGGGCCTCGTACGGGTCGTCGACGCCGGTGAAACCCTTGATCTGGCCGGCGCGAGCAGCCTTGTAGATGCCACGGCGATCCGTCTTCTCGGCGTACTCGAGAGGGGTTGCGACGTGGACGAGGAAGAAGGGACCAGACTTCTCAACAAGCTCGCGTGCCTGCTGGCGAGCCTGCTCAAAGGGAGCAATAGGAGCAGCAATAACGGCGGCACCAGCTCTGGTCAGCTCAGAAGCGACATAAGCAATGCGGGAGATGTTGAGATCGCGGTCGGCACGGCTGAAACCCAGCTCGGGGGAAAGTTCGGAGCGGACGGTCTCGCCGAGGAGCATGGAGACGGGGCGGCCACCACCCTGGTTAAGGGTAGTCTGCAGGGCGCGGGCAATCTGGTCCTTGCCAGAGTTCTGGAAACCAGTCATGAAGACGGTGAAGCCCTTTTCGCGGGGCAGGGGGTTCTGCTCGCGGAGGACCTTGACGACCTCGGGGTAGGAGAACCACTCGGGAATCTCCTTGCCGGTGCGGAGGCGGTTGCGAAGCTCAGTGCCGGAAATATTCATGGTGCGGGTGCCCTCGGGGATCTCGTTGGCGGGCATGTATTCGTCGCGGTCGGGGATGTAGATCATCTCCTGGAACTCGACCATCTTGATGCCGAGCTCCTCCTGGTGCTGCTGGACAAGGGTCTGAGCATCGTAAGGACCGTAGTGGTCCTTACCATCCTTGTTCTTGCCGGGACCGGCGTGATCGCGGCCGACGATGAAGTGGGTAGAACCGTGGTTCTTGCGGATGATGGCGTGCCAGAGGGCCTCGCGAGGACCACCCATGCGCATAGCAAGGGGGAGCAGGGCGAGGGCGGCCATGCCGTTGGGGTATCTGGCAATGAGGGCCTTGTAGACACGGACGCGGGTGAAGTGGTCAATGTCACCGGGCTTGGTCATGCCGACGACGGGGTGGATGAGGACGTTGGCCTGCTGGGAGCGGGCGGCGCGGACCGTCAACTCACGGTGAGCACGGTGCATGGGGTTGCGAGTCTGGAAAGCAACGACCTTTTGCCAGCCGAGCTTGCTGAAGTGGGAGCGAAGCTCAGAGGGGGTGACTGTTTGGTTAGCTCGCGTTGGCAGATGCAGTGTTGTAAGATGACATACAGCGAAGGTCGAGGAAATCGTAGTGCTCGAGACGGTTGATAGCCTCGAGCTTGCCGCCGACGTAAAATTCCTTGGCGGTGCTGAGGAGGTGCTTGACACCGGGGTGGGTGTCGTCGTCGCTACCAAAGACGTTCTTGGCTTCGTTGACCCTGTAGTCTGTCAGCAACACGAGCTAATTCTCGGAGTAAGCAGTATACGCACTTATCGGGGCGGTAGATGTCCTCGATGGTGAGGATGGCGAGATTGCGGTCGTCGCGAGAGTCGCGCAGGGTAATGCGCGCACCCGCCTTGAGGCCGAGGGCGTCAATCTGCTTCTGGTCGACATCGAGGGTGATGGGCATGCTGAAGAGCAGGCCGCTGGCAAGGCGGTTGTCCTTGACGACGCTGTAATTAATGTATTAGCAATTGAGGGCAACCAGAAGCGATTAGAGGAAGGAGACTCACCCATTGTAGTCCTTCTCGGTCAGGAAGCCTGTGGTATGATGTCAGCGGGGCACAGCGAGGGGCTGCGCAGCTAGACTTACCCTCAAGGGGAGAGAAACCGCCATTGAGAATTAATTCCAAGTCGCAAAGATGGCGCTCGGTAAGAACGAGAGCGGGCAGAGTCTCGGACTCGGCAAGGAGCTCAGCCTGGCGGGGAAGATCGCGGGCAAAGAGGTCCTTGAGGACGCCGCCGTGGGGAGTATTGGCCATGATGATGTTATGGAGGGGTATGGAGGGGACGTCGAAGAGGTCGAAGAGAGACTTTTGTCGAATTGCGACGCCACAAAGACTCGAGAAAAATGAAGGGAAGGAGAGGTTTTGAAGAAGGAGATGCGAGGAGGAAGAAGTAGAAAAATAAGTAGATTGACGGCCCAAAAAAAAAAATCAAATAGGCTTTGGCGAGGACCCGAAAGTATCGGCAGCCCAAAAAAAAGTAGAGTCCGGAGATGCGACAGTGAGTGCGCTGCCAGGTGTCCGCAGCTGGTAATCACGCAATCGTGGGGCTCCGGGCCGTCGAGGAACGTGCTAGTCAGGTCGGGAGGCTAAGGATGAGATGTGAAGATGGCGGCAAGAGATCGAAGAATGATGGAAGCAAAGCTATGGATATTGAATGGCGAGGGAAAAGGCGCAAACGAGATGCGGATGAAGAGGAACGGACGTCTTATTAATACTGCGCATTGCACCTTCCCTGAATACTGTCAGCGTTTGCTTCAGCCACTGTGTGCCTGGCGGCTTTGGACGAGATAGCAATACAGGCGGGCTGGCTGTGGCTGGCTGTGGCTGGCTGTGGCTGGTGGCTCCATGTACCGGTACATACGCAGCGAAATACCTAGCACCCCACGTTCGGCCTTTTGCGCCATTTCCACACTGTGGATTGGCAATAACATGGATCACAATCTGAAAGACGGTATTGTTACCTATATCCGTCCAAGAGGGGAGAACAGAGCGAACATGGTGCTGACCTGTGCTGAGCACAATAAGCACTCCATTGCGCCACCGTTACAAGGGCTTGACTTTACCCTGTCTCGGAACATGCTTTTTTCCTACGGAAAAAAAGAAAAAAGAAAAAAAACAGCAAACATAGTATCGACATGCCGCTCACAAAGCGCATTGGACCCCTTGTACCGGTACCTTCGGACCATCGGCCCAGCGTTTGCCAGAAAGCCTCTCCATCACCTCAGAGCTGCCTCCCAATCGGGAAAAGTCGCCCACCACGGGCTTGTGAGGCCACCGCGCGAGCCGATGGTGCAATACCGCTCGACTCCATTCTGGACAACACAACGTAGCAAATGTTCCAAGACGGTTGTCGCAGATGCGAGCATTTGCGAGAATTACCTCTGTTGACCATTGACGAGGCGTTGCTTGGCTGCCGCTGTCGACATTCTTGCCCAGCCTTTGCTCACTCACAGCACCTCAGCCCCCAGCGCCCGTTCTTGTCTCACCGTGAGCACTATTCATGACATGACAGCCCTTAGTCTCTCGCCCGGTATGATGTACATCTATACGCGCTGAGTACGGCGTTCGCCTCTTCCCAGATCCCGCTCAACGGTGCGCCCGGAGGCTGACTACATCACGGCAATGAAAACACTTTGACCACTTTTCCCCATTTCCTTTCGCCGCCCGTTGCCATTACAGCTTACCTAGTTCGGACCACCGCGTACTGTCAACTGCGAGTATAACCTGTCCAGACAGGCAGCGGGCCGGGCGGGTGCCAGCTTGACAGCCTGCGGGGGGCTCTAGTGGCCAGATATACCTCGCTTGCCATCAATCGTAGTCTCTTTAGTTTGCATGGTAGTTCCTTGCCACCCGGGCAAGCATACCAGTCGCTGCGTTCACATCCCACGTTTCCCATGTTTCCCATTTGTGTCGTATTTCCGGCTCTACGGCCCCTGCCCCCTGAGATACCGCTCGTTCACAGCTGCAAATCTCCCGCTCTTGCAAACTTTGCCTGTGAGATGGATGATCAGCATCAACTTTCTTATACGCTGACTTGAGAAGTCGGCTGGTCGCGATCACCTCGTCGGTACGGGTCGTCGCGACGCGGACAAGACCATCCACAGGAAAACTTCGTGGCCTGGATCAAGGAGAACTAAACGGAGGACCATATAGAGACAGTATTGCAGAGGCAAAATAAGCTGCCGATGGAGCAATTGCAAGCCGATGTTCCGATAATTTGGTGAAATATGTTTCGAAATACAAACAAAATTGTCCGTCCTTATAAATATTCAATGCCATGAATATGGAGCATCCAGCGAGACACCTCGCGTGACCCAAGCTTCTGGTCTTTGCTCCGGTCTAGAAGACATCTCCTGCTGATCGCTAATCGAACACTACCATGCTTGGGTATGATTGACAGGGACTATTTACAAACTGGGGAACCGTTGGGATAACCAAACGCTCACACTGTAAACCTTGCTGTCTCGGCGGCTTCCATTGACGGGCTAGTCGGTGATGTGCCCGTGGAGATGCCAAGAATCAGCTGTCGGTTACTGAAAGTCGCATGCCAACCGATTCGAATGCTTGGGCATACCTTGGCGATGGCTACTGTGATTCGTCAGCCTTGAGAATGTGGCTTCCATCGGGCGGCTATAGATATGCCTGTGACACGTGGTGATGAGGTGGCTCATCATTCCATCGAATAATGTTTTCCCCTCAATTCCAATTGACCTTTACTTCAATCCTCCACCAATGAATGCAGCGACTTCATCGTCAATATGCCATCTTGAGTTCTCCCATATTGATCACTCTGGGGGCGCCCAATCATCGTTTGTCCCTCTCCCACCTGGAATGGCATCGTCTGATGTCTCGAGGGGTTGTTGGGGGAATGGGCGCGCACCAAGACCACGGCCAAGAGGAAGAACCAAGAGGAAGAAACAAACAAACAAAACAAATAGTCTTCAACGTCTTTCTCGGATCCCAATGACGAGTTTGTCCGAACCAAGAGAGCAGAGTGCAACACTTGGCCTGCTCTGTTTGTGTCAATCTGGTGCCACGTTATTACAGGCGATCGGACGCTGTAATGTCCGACGACTGACGCTTCAGCGCTTCAGCCCAGCACTTTAGCGGGCATTTAGCGGGCGACACCCCACTAAACAGCGGTCCTCCCGCCCGTGGTCCACTGTAGCTCAGGAGCTACCTAGGTATCCCAAAAAAATAAGCTGGAGCGCCAACGCTGCCCAAGCTTGGACCTCGCCCAATCTCTCCTCGTCTTTGTTGACGTCCCTTCAAACAATTTCGTAATTACGGTCCTGGCCTCTGAATCAATCCTGTGTCAAAACAACGCCCTGCCACACAGAGCCCTGTCAATCTGCCCAGCATCTCAATCGGACCCTAATCGTGGCTAGTGGGGGACCTCTCCTTGCTCTTCATGCAGACTGCATTGCTGTGGCAATTTATTAGTGGGCTTGGCCGATTCTTGGCCCAGGATTCCAATACGAACCCGATGAAACGCCATCTACCTTTTCCATCTCCTGCTACAAACAAGTTCGTCTTCTGAGGCGGCATTGCATCAATTTTCGATGCGATAAACTACTCAACGCCGGATACCTTTCATCGCTGCATCCGCCATATCCGACGCAACCCAGTGTCCTCGATCGATCGTCATTCCAGTGCGAGAGCCTCCAATAATACCCGCACCCGTGCGTGCGGCTCGCCGATCGGACCAGATATCCTCGTCAACACCAGACCAGCGCGGTCCATGACCAGCATGCTTCTCCTGCTCGCGTCTCTTTTCGCCCTCCTGCCTGGAGTCGCTGCCGACGACTCCAAGGTCATCAAGGGCTACGACTTCAACGGCGCCATCCAGAAACTCGACATTGCCCCCCGACCGTCCCTCTACTCGGGTGGCTTCGCAGACTGTCTGCGCGGCGGCAGCTTGTTCAACTTTTCTACCTTTGACGTTGCCTACTATACCAACGATGACGACCATACAATCTTTTTCCATCTTGATGGAGCCAGCAACATTCGAAAAGAGTCGCTCGCGCTCCATCTGTCCATTCAAGCCTACGGCGAGACCCGATTCAACATGACCTACGATCCTTGCAGAGCGCACATGGACACAATATGTCCCCTCACCTCGGACAATCGCATCAGCGCCTTTGCCGTTGTCCCATTATCGGCCGATGATGTAGCCGGCATGCCCCAGGTCACTATGGGCATCCCCGATTTTGAAGGGTTTGCGCGCCTTCAAATCTTTGCCAACTCGACACAGACCGAGATTGGCTGCTTCCAGGCTGTCATGTCCAACGGAAAGACTCTGTCCCAGCCTGATGCTATCGGAACTACAGTTGGACTCTTCGTCATTGCTGCAATACTCGCTTCCTTCGTCACCGCCGTATATGGTATCAGCATCCCGCACATGCGTATGCATTACGCCCACTCCTTCTCCGTTATGATCGTCTTCGAGACGTTCCAATACATCTTCTTCTCCGGCGCGCTCTCTGTCAACTGGCCGAGCGTGCTGCCCGCGTGGTGGAGCAACTTTGCCTGGCCCTCGGGCATGTTTGCCACGCACAGCCTCGTCCGCTCCATCAGCTCCTTCACCGGCAACGTTGTCAGCGTGAACCAGGTTGGAGGTGCTGGATCGGTACCTATCAACAACAACGGAGGCCTGACACAGCAAATATACGGACGCGCAGATTCTAATACCGGAGAAAAACCTTCACCGATCACCGATCTGGACGACTATGCCTGGGGTGGTGAGCCTAATACTCCAGGGATGCCTATGCCCGGTACCTGGCCGGGTCTTCCTGGAACACTTTCCGGGGTCAATATCCCGCCGGCGGAGGCTTTCACCTTGGCGCTGATCTGGTTCATGGCCATGATTGGCCTCGTTATAGTGCTGATAGCAGCGTTCAAGTTTACACTGGACCTTCTGATCAGATTCAAACTTCTGAAAACGGACGGCTTCAACTACTTCCGCAACCACCTCGGCGGCTATCTCGCTTCTGCTCTGCTACGCACCTGTTTCATTGGCTTTTTTGTCATGACCACACTCGCAATGTATCAATTTTCTCTGCGTGGCCCCGACGGCCCCACTGCTATTGCTGCCATCGTCTTTTTGCTCTTCTTCGTTGGCATTGGAGGCTTGGCCGCGTATGCCTGCTACTTTCGCCTTCGACACGGCAAGTACTCTACCGCACCCGATACGATTCGGTTCGAAAGCGCGAAGCTTTTTAAGAAGGTCCCATTCGTGTCTGCGATTCGCAACAGTGAGCGTGCCGAACAAGAGACGCCTGAGCAACGCCGCTTATACGCCTCGGTGCCCATCACCAGGATTGTATATACTGACGACGATCCGACTCGCCCCACCGTTCACCAAGATGCAGGCTTCATCAAGCGATTTGGCTGGCTGTCCGGGCGATACCGCCGCACTCGCTGGTGGTACTTTGCCGTGTATCTGGGCTACCAGTTTATTCGTGCATGCTTCATTGGCGGCGGTGTTCGCACGCCTCTGGCTCAAGTCTTTGGACTGTTCTTGTTTGAGATTCTCGCATTCTTCGTCATTATCAAACTGAGGGCCTTTGAAGGCTCTCGCAACATGGTGGTTGCTGTTTGGATGATGTCTATTGCAAAGATCATCACCACTGGTCTGTCCATTGCCTTTATTGCTGACTACAACTTAAACCGTATTGGCGCAACTGCGATTGGCCTCATTATTGTTGTGGTGCAGGCTTTTCTCGCTGTCGTCGTTTTGATCCTTGCTGCACTTGGCATCATCTCATCATGGATGTCGCTGTCGCGCAACAAGGAGGAATTTACTGAACCGTTTGTGGACATGCGTGTCAAATACTTTGAGCATATGCAAAAGTGCACTGACGACCTGTCCGCACCACCCAAGCCAGAAGAGACGGTGCCAGAGGCTACCGAGTCAGGTTTCAACGTGCACAATGTTCGACGAGCCCCCAAGATTGAGGACGAAGATGAGCTGGGAGAAATACCGCTACCACAGCCCGGCTTCACGGGACAGGCTAGCGGCGGTAGTGGCCAGCGCAGCCGCGCCAACAGCGGCAGCTCGCGCTACTCTGCCAGTAGCATTCCCCGTGCGGCTCGTGTTCATCGCCCCTCGTGGAGCTCCAAGGAGTTTGCCCAGATGCAGGCGGAAATGGGTCGATCCGAAAACCAGCGAGGCACCCACTCTAGAAGCAACTCGCAGCGCATGTCGTCGACGAGTATTGCGGCCGTCTTGGCCACCGACTCGCCGGGCACTAGCACGCCGGTGCGAAGGCCAATGACCCCTACGCGCGAGTCTGTGGAGGATACGAGGGAGGACTCGGATACTACCACGGCCGAGACGACGCCCACTAAACAGGGCGGCGCACAACCCGAAGAAGAAAAGACGGAGAAGCCACTGCCGGTGCAAAATGAAAAGGCGGATGAAGGTACCGTAGAGGATGACGCTGCAGTGATATCGGAGAAGACAACAAACGACAGTATCGTCAAGGATGGCGCTGCAGATGTATCGGAGGAAAGCAAAAACGACAATACCGGCAAGGATGGCGCAGCAGTTATACCTGAGAAGACACCAGACGACAAGACCGCTGTTTGAAGAGAAGACAGTGTGGATTAATATTTTAATTTATCTCATCTTAATAGAGATTGTCTCTCGACGGCATATATTTTGCAGAGACATTGGCATGGGGTACATTTGGCAATGCATTTTCTTACCTTGTTTCTTTCCCAGTTATTCTGGCGTGTGCTGGCGTTTTCTTTTTTGCTTCGTTTCGTAGCAGCGGCACTCGTCACTGTCCTTGTTTTTTTTTATGAAGAGCGGCATGTCCGCAAATCATCTTGTATATAGATTTTTATGAGTATCAAAAATTGGATTCGCTGCATCTTCCAGCTATGACACCAATAATTGCGTGACCAACTCATCCATGTTGCGGCGCAACGCTGCTGTCTGGATCGTCAAAGGAGCTTGCGAAGACGGCGAGTGTTTGTATCGAAGGAATGCGACGACCTTTACAGTTGGCTGGCTCGCAAGTCCAGCCCCCCTCCTCCTCCTCCATTCTAGTCGCCAACTGGAGAAAATTGGGGTTTTGAAATTCCAAGGGCCCGGAGATTGGTTTTATGAGCCCTGGCCTTGGAGAAAGCCCATGGCTCAGTCGGCACCGTCATCCCGCGTCAAAATACCACTGTTTATGACCACTCGTAAAGTTGCCGCCATCTCCGAAGAAGGTGAAAAAAAAACACAAGGGTGCCCCTCTCTACACAGTTTGAGAAGATTTTATAGATGTATATAGGGGTAAAGACGACAAGTCATTTACCGCAGAGCCAGGTTGGGTTGCAAGGACGTCATGGCCACGACACGTAGCCTGTCGATGTTGAGCATTGCGCCTCCGCCGGTGTTTGGCCAAGCCTCGTTATCGATGACTATTTGAGCTGAGGTCTGCAAAGCTTCGGTTTACTTTGGCCTCTAGTAGAGACAGCTACAACCTTCTCATAACTATAGCCACGAAGCCCAAAACCGGGTGATTGATAATGAGTTCACACCCACGTCTGACCTTTGCGCTAGAACCTATAATAAAGTTGAAAAAAATACGGAGATATATAAAATCCGTGGTTAGATTTGGACCTTCTAATTAAGAAAAAACAAGCGGTTTCTCAGAGGGAGGTCTCCAACTCAAGAATTGTCACGGAACCAGACCTATGCCCAATTGCCACAAAACGACCGTAGATAGCGTCGGATCCCGATTCATCATTGGGAGGTATCCGAAGCAACCTTTCTTCTCCCCACCATATTGAATCGCTGAAAACGCATATTTCTCTTTTAGGTGTTGCGGAGTTAGATGACACCTTCTCTAGGGGCAAGGCACCAATGTTTATGCACCCTAGGTCTGTATATAGCATTCGACCGTCGGCAGAGAATCGCAGCAGCCGCGGCAGAAATGCAGGCCTAGACCCCATCTGTAATATCGGTAACGGAACCCCTGTTGCCGCACCTGTCGCCGCGTCGCAGAAGTAGACAGCTTTACTTGACGTGCATGCAAGATACGTGCCGTCAGGGGAGAATGCAACCCTGTAGCTTTCCAAGTGGGCCTGGGTCCAGGTTGGTGAGTCAAGTCCTTTATCCAGATCCCAGAGTTTGATTACGCCGAGCCCTACTACTGCAGCGATCTGCTTGCCACTGGGAGATAAAGCAATATACGTGGCCGACCTGGTGCTACCAAGCCTCGAACTCGCTAATCCTGTGGCTAGGTCCCAAAGCCTAACTCCATCGTATGATGCTGAAAAAAGCTGTTTGCCGTCGGGGGAGTACGCAATTGCCTTGACTGAGGAGGAATGGCCTTCCAGCGTTCGCCGTAGCTTATACCCTGCGGTTGTGTCCCAGAGCTTAATGGTGTGGTCAGTTGATGCTGACGCGAGCTGATCGCCATTAGGAGAATATACAACTGAACGAACCGGGCCGGAATGGCCTTGTAGCGGTGGTACTATTTCAGTCCCCGTAACAGGGTTCTGAATTCGAACTGAGTGGTCCCAGGATGCCGATGCAAGGTGCTCCCCATTAGGTGAGAATACGAGTGAAGTAACACTGCCAGAGTGACCCTTATTAAGCGGGGCTGCAGCCGTGGTCGTTATAGTCAAGTCCCAGAGACTGATTGTCGCACCGTCAGAAGCCGATGCGAGTGTCTTCCCGTCGGGAGAGTATGCGACCGAGAAACCTGTGCGCAATTCTTGTGAAATGCTCCCTTTCTCCATGTCCCACAGCTCAATTTTATCTCTCAAACCTATTGTTGCGAACTGGGTACCATCAGGCGATAACGTAAACGTCCCAATTCCGAGACTTAATTCATAGTCAAACAGTTGCGTCTTGGCTCCTGAAGCTAAGTCCCAGCACGTAATTTTACCACAGCAGGATACTAGAAGACTCTTGCCATCAGGCATGAACGAAAGCGTATTAAGCTCCTCAAATCCAGGTTCGTATGGTAACGACTGCAACTCGGACGCCGTGGCAGGGTCCCAGAGCCTGATCGTTTGGTCATGTGACACGGATGCAAGCTGCTTTCCATCATGGGAGAATGCGACGCCGGAAACCTGGTCAGTATGACCGGTGAGGACTTTCGTCTTATCTGGTATAGCCGGGTCCCAGATTCGGACAGTTTCGTCTGTTGACGCGGTGGCAAACGTACCATCAGGAGAGGATGCGATAGCTAGGACACGACTGGAATGGCCAGTATGACTCCCAGCTTCTTCCCCTGTGGCCAAGTTCCAAAGCTTGACTTTTCCATCAAACCATACTGCCACGAGCTGCTTCCCGTCCTGCGTGAATGTAAAGTCACTAATCCCAGTTAGACCTCTGCAGAGTATATTTTCTTCTTCCCCTGTAGTTAGGTTCCAGAGTCTGACTGTTCCATCTTCGCTCGAGAATGATGCCAGCCTGCCGTCGCACGAGAATGTGGTCCCTGTGACATTTTCAGTGTGGCCCTCAAGCTCCTGAATCAAGGAAAAGCCCCAGTCATTTTTAATGCCTCTGACGTTGTTGAGAAGAGGTATTTGCTGCTTGCCCCAAAACGACTCTTTTATTTTACACTCTGTTGGACAGAACGTAAGTGCAGCGCCGTAGGTTTGTAAGGGCTCCAGATTTATAATTGGCTTGTAGATCACAGCAAACTTTATTGCGTGCCTCAAAAAGTCAACGAAATCAGATTCAACATCTGAATGTGTTTCAGAGCTTGACTGCTATTTCTTAGCATGTAGAGATGGAATCAGGGGAAAGCGACTAACGAACCTTGAGAACTTGTAAAAGCTTCGCAATCGACGTAACGACGACTAAAGTATGCTTTGCATATCCTAAGCTCTCCAGTAAGTGAAGAAAGTGTTCCTTTAGAAACCCAAAGGCAGTTTCGCACAGAGCTTTTCTTTCAGATGCAAGCGCGGTATTGCCGATGGCATCGCATAGATGCTCAAGCCAAAAAACAAGCGTGTACCAAATGGATTTTAAAGTGCTCGGTTCTAGTGGTGTTAACATATTTCCTTTCCAACGACCAAGTTCGAAGAAATCCCGTTCATCCGAGGACAGTGCATCGATCGAGTGTCGAACAATGTCTGCATGTCCTCCAACTACACCACCGCGAAGGGTATGCCTGTAGTCGACAATGTAATCCTTGGCCGTCTTGTGGTTTACGTCAATCATTATCTCATCGCTTTCTTTCGTGCGTCTGGTGGTCAGAAAAGCGCTGCATTCGTCTAGAGACACCAGCGGGTCGAATTCAGCCGACCACGGAACGAGAATCTCGAGCTCGGACAGGGAAATCGGGAGACTATACAGAAGGGAAACAGTCCTCATGACATCATAACAACGCCCGCGACGCTCCGTTTCCATCCCCCGAATTTGAGCTATTTTGTGGCCATAGAGTTCTTTGACGCCGCGAGGCGCATTCTGGATCTCTTTGAGAGCGTATTCAGCGCGCATTGTCTTGACACTGTCGAAGACAACGGCCAGCCAGAGAAGGTTGCCATCCGCTCTTTTGTGCATCTCCTCTGTCACTAATTCGCATAAATTGTCGTTGTATCCCCGCTTCCATATCTTCTTTAGGGCTGCGAGCTTGCGTTGAATATACATCATATCTCGTCCCGACTGACTCAGAACCTCTATCTCATCAAGGGCCACGGAGCCAAACTGGTGTTGAATAGTCATCGCGTCTCGTCCCGTCTGACTCCAGACGTCAATATCATCAAGGGCCACGGAGCCCTTGGTAATTGCGCCCGCCACCTTCCTCAGCAAGTCAACTTCTGTACGACTCGTGACGAGCCATCTCACTTTATTTGAGACCTCGAGCGAAGTGGAGATGAGTCGAATAACCAGCTCTTGACCGTCTTCACATTCATCAAGAGCATCAACGAGGAAGTAGACCGGCGCTGAGTCTTTGGCGATGTTTTCAACACCTTGGAAAGACCCGTTATCGCGCTTTCAGTGTCGAACTTGCCCTCACCAGCCCACTGAAACTTTGCGTGTATGTGCTTGATGAGATCTGGCTGCTGTATGAGCAGCATCCATAGTAGAGATCGCACAATAGCTGCCGCCGTATTCTGGTTGTTTTTCGCACTCCGACAGAAGAAATAAGCCAGGTTCGGCCAGAGTACCTTCCGCTGTTCAAGCAGATTCCGCACGATACTAATCATAACCATTGTCTTCCCTGTCCCACCAGGACCTTGCATCCAGAGAAGACGGCTGTGGCGGTCAGAAGTGTTGTCGTCGCATTTGGTAAAGTGGGCGTCAGGAGTGTTGTCGTCCCATGCGGTGAAGGCGGTGTATTTCGGGTGGCTTAGCACCCACTCGCACATCTCGTTGTATAAACCTCCTCTCTTTTCTGCAAGATAGTCCATCTCGGTTTCTGGGTCAACAACCCAGAGAGCCTGGAGGTACTTGTGATTCTCAAGATCCACAGCTCTTGCATTTTGCTGAGAGAAATACTCTTTGAGCGTATGGCTGATATCCTGCAGGGACGCGTTGGTACTCTCAGCCTTCTCACGCATGTCCCTCCAAAGATTGCTCGCCTCCACTTTCTTATAGTAGTCCCAATCCGTTAAGAAGATACGCTCGGCGTCCTCCACGGTCTTTTTGGAGTCTTTCCAATCCACGTTACCATACCACTGTCGGAAAGGGTTGCTGTAGTAATAACAGACGCTGAGTAGTTGGTAACGTAGAATAGCCTGGTAAAGATTGCGGAGTTCCTTCTCTAATTTGGAGGCAGAATCCTGGCCGCTGTTTGGCTTATTGTCGTGATCAAGAAGGTCACTCGTCATGGCATAATACCACTCCATTCTAGAAGCAACATAGCTAAACCCGTCACGTTGCTCCTGCGCTGATTCTGCTGGGTGCGATAGAATCTAATCAAACGTGAGTATACAGTTCACTAGAGTAAAGTACACACTATGCACACGTACCTTCATGCCAAGACATATTCCCGCCCAGGGAAGTGCAGCAGGTGCAGCTCGAGGAATTCGCAGTATCACGTCCATGGCCGGCTTCAGCGATAAAATTTTGTCCGCAACGTAGCCAGCTGCCTTGGATATGTCCTCTGTCTTTTTGACTCCAGACTGGCCACGTCTCACAAGCATCTCGAGGAACATCTGCCGCTTGGTAGGATCTTTGAGCTTGGCTAGAACAATGGTCGCAAGTTGATCGAGCTCAGCCGAACTCCTCTCAACGGGGTTATCACCGACAGATGTTTTGGCTTTGGGGACACCCAACTCGATTAAAACCTGAGCGGTGAGGTCTTTTGAGTGTTTGCGCTCGCCTGAGTAGCCGACTGCAGCGTCTTGGTTCTCTTCATGTTGAGCCTCAATTATGTCCTTGGCGAGTGCCTTGGCTAGCACTTCTAGATAGCTGTCGACAAGCTTACTTTCATTTTTGGAAAGCTCATCGTATGCTTCATTCCATAGTTTGTAACAAAGCTTGTCGCTCTCCTTCGTCGAAGATTTCGTCTCAGCCTTCGGCACCGAGACGGCCTGGCTGGAATCATCGGCTCCAGTGTTAGTGGAATGCGTCCGATGATCGATAGTTGGCGTGATTTCTGGTCGCGATTCAGCCGCTGGTGTGTGTTAGTTGCGATATTAGTAATCTTTGACATTTTTCTACATACTTGGACGGGATGCTTCAAGTGGGCGTCCTACGAGAAATACTCATCAGCAATAGGATACACGTCCAGCCGCGTTTCTTGACGCACTTTTGTCGGGCGGGGTAGATTGGGCCCCGGATATGATACCCGCCCATACCCGTTTGAGGAAACTAGGCTTCTTTGGCGGCGATCGAGGCATGGCGAATCGAGCGAGACGAATAAGTCTGGCGATCGAAGCAATCAGAGTCAGCGGTCTACACGAAATGAGCCTGATAAGACGGCAAAGTACATAGATGAGATGAATTTCAACGGGAGAGGGGTATTCAGGCTGCCCAGAAATCACTGCGCCAGCCCAGCCCAGCTGCATATAACTAACCGATATCTCTATACACCCTTGGTCCATGCATGCATACTCCCCTCACGCGGTATCCCTTTGACTCCGGAGGAGCAAGCAAGCCATAAGATCCACCAAGAAAAGAACCAAGAGTTACGAGACAAGGCTTATCAAGATGCAGCGATTAGAAGTAGCCTCTGGTATTTGCTTACGCCACAGTACCTAGGCTGCACAGCTAATTTGTCTACTCTCGTAAAGTACCTCAGTTCTTTAGCTTCTGATTGGTTATTACCCCTGCAAAATTCTTGCTTGCTCCTCATCCGTAGTCAAAGGGATAAATATCGGCCTTGTAAAATCCTGCTGACACATCTTGATATGCCGTATTAGTATCGTTAAACAATCATTCGCTTCCTCTTCTGTTGTGTGATACCACACACGTACTTCTGCATGCTCATCGAGCAAGAAATCTTTCACAGATTGATGACAGAAGTTTAGGCTTGGATCATCCCCAGAACCCACAAAGAGAATCGAGCTACAGACCGTTAGAATGTCGCTATAAACAGACAAACTTTCACCGCTCTGTATCGATCCGGTCTTGTAGATTGTAAAGGCTGCTTTCATCTTGTTTTTCCTCAACAGACGCTCGTCGTGACCATATGGTGCAGCGTAAATCGTGTATGACTTTGATTGCAAAGTTTAACACAATCTAATATAGCCATTGTGTCGGAAGAAATCAGTCTGCTAGCGAGTGTGGTGCGCAGGAAAGGGTGGCGCGAAGGGAAGTTGTGATGCAGGGAGGGTAGATATGGAAACGACGGCTGTTGCTTACGACTAAATAGCTTGATTCCCGCCCGATGCCAAAGCAAAAGGGCATTCTTTCCCTCTCTTTTAATTATCGATAAATTGATTTCTTTTGTTGAATCTTAATTGCAGACTCTGTACGTGGCTGACAGCTGGCAGTTGGTTGCAGCCTAGCTACGAATGTTGGTGCTGCCATACCCAGCCAGCTGCTGCAAGCTACCCTGTACTCTGCAAGTCGACCGTGCCAGGAGAGGGCGGAATCGTCGTGTCAGAGCTAGTATACTTAGTTTTATAAAGACTCTTAATATACTTACTTTGCGTTACGACCAATACTACCTTTCTCTCTAAATCAACCTGCATCATAAGGTAGTCATCGTTGGCATATCACTAGTGTAGAGGCGTACCATTGCGGGGCGAGGAGCGCCTGTGTCAACTGTTACCACCTTCGTCAAAGACGCGGATATCCTTTCTTTCATTCAACAACTCGTCGAGGATTTTTACCCCCACAGGCGGACATAATAAGCTTCTGACGAGGGGAGCGAGCTAGGCTGGCCTGCCAAAGCCCTATCTCCGTCTCATGCAGCGTCGCTGACAAGGCTACACATGCTAACCAGGCACAGGGGTGGAATGCCAAACTTTACGAGGATACTGGCAAAAGTCCCCCAGAAAGTGCAGAAAGTGCATCTCTCACAGCGCGTCTTTTAAGTAGTCGCCGATGCTGCCGTCGCTGCGGACTTGTACGCGCCTCGGTCAGAGTTGTCTGGGCGCTTAAAGCTAGTCGATGCTGTAGGTTTCATTTCTGTCCTAGATTCGAACGCCCTCTATTTTTCTCCCTCCAAATGTCGCTAGTTTCGACCAGCGCCCTGGGATCGGCCATCGCCTTCGTGGAGCTCTCATCGCGAGCTACCAGCCAAATACAGCTGAGCCGTGCTGAGACAAGACTACCGGGCCCCATCAGGCCGTGGGGTTTCCCTCCGGGCACGTCCCTCACTCGGCTAGTGAGCCCATTTACCTGGATACCTGCTGCACCGTTGCATGACGTGGTCTGTCGCGCCGGTGACTATTTCGTCGTCGACCAACTCTCAAGACAGGGCGTCACCCTTTCCCTCCCAAACGGATTTAGATGCCAGGGTATCGTCGCAGCGACACACTTGTGCGAAAGCAGCTGCCTGTTCTGGGCATAACTGCCACTACGAGATTGGGGCTAGTCGTGGCGCCACGCAAAAGAACGGCCTCCCCGGTTCTGGGACGGACTCTCTCCGGCGCTGATCTGGCGTGGTGTGCGTGTGAGAGAAAAAAACACACAGAAGGCAAGAACAGCATTGCTCTACTCGATTAAGGAGAATATCCGCGATACAGGCACCCTCATGCCGACACCACCGGGCACGGCTGGGCCGACGCGGCAGAGGCGGTGGTCGGCGAAAGTGAGGACAGGATGCACCACTTGCCGGTGAGTTTTAGCAGCCGTCCATTCTGTACCTCACTGTGAAGAAGAGGACTCGACAGGGGGCTGACTCCGTTGCAGCACCCGACGCGTCAAGTGCGATGAGAAGAAGCCCGTCTGCGGCAACTGCGCCATCAAGTCGCGGCCGTGCGACATTTCCGGCGAGACCATTGTCCGCGGGCGCCAGACCAAGTCGCTGAGCCCGCCCACCAAGAACCACGCGCCGTCATCGTCGTCGTCGTCGCCGCCGCACAGCGAGACGACGGCGACGCCACCGCCCCCCGCGGCGGACGCGCAGAGAACGATTGTCGCCGCGCGCCGCGCAAGCCACCACTTTGTCCACGACGTGACGCCGCGAGGATGGGACTGGGTGGAAGCCTGCGAGTACTGTGAGTCGCTCATCATCGTTTTCTTTTTTTGCTCAGGCCTTGGCTGACCCGTAGCAGGGAACTCGGTGCTCCCCATCACCTCGGAGCAGGATCTGCTGCTGCCCAGCAGCTTCGTCCGGAAGCCCGGCAAGATCAACTGGAGTCCCGGCCCGACATTCACCGTCTTCATCATGGGCGCGCTGGCGCACAACATGTCGCGCACCTGTCGCCTGCTGGGAAGCAGCGTGGAGACGGAGCACATGCCGGAAATGGCCAGGATGCGGCAGAAGTACAACCGCTACATGGGCGAGGAACTGGCACGGTTAAATCAAGACATTGCCAAGCCCCAAAATTACGGCGTCACGCGGGTTTTTGGTCGTCTAATAGGGCTGATAGTCAGTGAGGTATGGAACTAACTGCTGAAGAAGCGGCGCGCGCGCATCATGGAACATGCACACTAACGTTGGCGGCTACAGATTGATTTCAATTCTCCAAATTTACGGCTGCATATACAAGGCTTCATCACTCTCCTTACCGTCAGCGGTGGCATACAAAAAGTGCTGGAAAGGAAGGAAGCAAACATACTCGCCATTATTCACGTCATGGTGTGAGTAACTTTCTCCGTCGCGGAACTAAACCAAGCAGCGCTAACCGCTCTCAAGATCGGTTACGGTAATGAATACGACAAGCCCCGCTAGAGACATGATATCTGGCGAATTCTCCTTCACCAACCAAGACATATATACCTGCTACGCCTCCACCGTACACCTCTCCTTTCCCTGTCCGACGCAGCTCTTCCTCTGCATCGGCGACGTGAACCGTCTCCGGCGCCAAATCGCGTCCGGTGAGTACAGCGCTGCCTTAATACAAGCCGCCGCGGCCGCCGTATTTGACAACATTGCCGCCTTCCGCCCGGACCAGTGGCTGGAGCGGTACGAGATGCCGCGGCTCGCCTTCCGCGCCGCCCTCGCCCGCATCTTCCAGGTGTCGGTGGCCCTGTACGCCAAGCTCACGCTCGCGCCGTACGCGGCGGCGCCGCAGCTCCGCGTCGCCGAGGCCCGGCACCTGGTCCGCCTCATTGAGGCCGCCAAGGACGCGGTGCCCCCGACGGCCCTGTGCTGGCCGCTCATCGTCGCCGGCGCGGGGCTCGCCGGCGAGGCGCGGTCCGCGGACAGGGCCGTCATCGACCAGCGGCTGTATGACGTGGGCAGCCGCGAGGACGCCTCGGACGGGCCGCTCGACGCGCTCGCGACGTTGCGGGCGTTCTGGGCCTCGGGGAAAACCTCGTGGGATGACTGCTTTACGAAACCGATTTTTCCGCTGACGGAATAGAGAAGAGTGGACAGCAGCAGGGCGTACATGCACGTGGAAGAGGTGTTTTCATACAGCAGAGAGACGTTGCTAATGCAGCGTAGCTGAGTATATGGTTTTCTTGATACCCCTCCATATACCGTTTCAACGATAGTTTCGCAGAGGCTAGCAGCCGAGGACCAGGGCGACCTGCACCCGAGGTATGCCGACTGCATTATATAGACCGATTATAAGTATATCTGGGATCATGGGACTGATTCCCATGTCCCTTCTAGTGTGTCCAATCTCGTTTCATCCGTAATTTCGTACTTGATATCCTTCCAAAGTATGGCCCTGCCGTCGTGGGTGGGACGCAAATGTCCGACTATTCCATTTTGCCGTAAAAATCCAGAAATTCGACCGACGCATTCTTGAATGAGCGCATCAAGCCAACGGGCTCCGTATCATCGCCCGCCAAGCCGCCGTCATAGTGCCTCAGCAGCTTCAAGATGATGGTGGCGGCCTCTTCGCATATCTTGCCCGGTGTGCTGCCGTCACTGACCAGAGTCATGTCTGTCACGTACGGCGTAAACAAACTGAGGATGCAAAAGTGATAATATGTGCTGGGGTCGTATTAGTGCTATCCTCTTTGTCTGTCTGTGTGGGCAAAGGGAGGTGCACTTACTGCACGAATAGAATGAGAGGCTCACGGCCCGTATACGCCTCTGAATATTTGAAAAAGTTTTGATACCACTCGAGACCTTTGACATAGGTTGCCGTGGCGTCGGCAAAGGTGTGGTGATCAGGTTCTGGCCCGCAGCAGGTCTTGAAGACCTGCTCAATCAGTCGATAGAGCTCTGCTGCAACGGCGTATATGTCGGGTCCGCGCAAATCGGGATTGGTCGCAGACATCTCATTCGCTGCCACTGTTAGTTAGCGTTTCACGGCAGCAAAATATTTCCCAGTCAGCTTACACAATGTTGCCTGTAGCAGGTGTTCTGTCCAGCTTTGGTCATCGCATATGCCGCCATTGTTGAATTCCATTTCATAGGAAGGCGTTTCTCGTAAAGTGACTGGTAGATTCAGGTAATACTTGTGTATTTGAACCATTACCCTAGTCCACGTTAGAATATCTCTTCCTCTAGATTATGCGTCGGGTGTCTTGCCGATTCATTGATATCGCGCCGCAGTATGTGCTCGCACTGATGCGGCACGTAGTCGTAACCGCTCTCTCTGCGTCTGCCTTGTGGAGACAGTATTTCCGGATAGCTTCCGCAAAGTCCACTGCAAAATTGCAACTTTTGTCGTTCCCAGGGTCACAAGCGTAATAGAGCGCCAACACCCCAAGGGCTTGTATATCGGCAATGACCTCTGGAAGCCCGGTACCCAGGTTGAGAGCTTCGATAGCTTTATTGGCGAGGGCTGAGCTATTGAAGTCCCATTCTCGCTTTCCTGTGTCGCGATCGGAGACGTCATCCATAGCGTCGTATCGAAAAACAATAACGGACAGCGCAAGTAGAGCATCGACGAGGGCTGGCGAACAGTATTTGTGGGAGCCGGTCTGCAAATCACGTTTGAATCTGTCGGCGTCGATCAGGCAAAATGCGATGCAATCCCATTGTAGAATCTTGTCGAGGGCGCTTAGCACACGGGCTTGAGGCCAATCTCCATGTGCTGAGGCGTATGGGGGAGGTCGTGGCAAAGCCGGACTTTCAGAGCCATCATCTGTTTCACTAATATAGCCACTTCCCTGGGACGTCGGTGATTCGATACTCGGTAAAGGGAACTCTGGATCTGGAGTTTGCACATGGTCAAGTTACCAAACATATTCTGAGTCGTTATGGCTTGGAAGCCTGTTCAGCGAAGCAAGAATTCCATACCTTCAAGTTTGATATTTCCATCATCATCTGTCTGCTGTGGTGTCGCGTCTTTCGCAGCTAAGTGACTTTGATTGTTAGTTACTGCGTCAGCTGTCCCTTTCTCGATCTTGTTATGCCTGTCCCGATTCTGTTGAGACGCATCGGTCGAGGGTTCTGGCTCTGCCGGCTTTGGTTTCAAATAGTATGGCTTAGGGAACCGTCCTGTGGCATCGATAGAAGTCGGCTGTGGTATGTCGTAGACGCATTCAATCTTTGCCTTTTGGCACGCGTGGCAAGGGCGTTGTCCGTCGCACTGATGGCCGGTGCAAGAGTGTGGGTCGAGTCAGTCGATGTGGGAAATTACACTGGCACGGCAAATGGTCATGATCTCTCTAACCTTTTTCTTTCTTCTCCGGCAAAACTGACAACGATATGGCGACGGGTGGCGGGGCATGGCGTTGGAAGTTTCAACGTCTCTGACAGGTTTCCAGGCCCAACAATGGCAATGGATCTGATGTTGAGGGTTGGAAAAAACGAACAAAACTCCTGAAACGCAAAAGAATACTTTTACCAAACGCCATTTGCTGTGTACAGTGTGCAAAGTAGCTCTAGTCTACCAAGCTACGCGTGGATGCGTCTTTCTTTAAATGGTATGCCGGCTGGCAACATTGCATTCAGCGGACCAAAAAGCCATACCCTGGTCGTCCACACCTGTTAGCAGCCTTGTGATAGACTTTTATGTGGCTCGGCTGCCAGCTGCCAACTGTACAGGGACGCCACTCTCGGGTGACGGTCGGGGGTCATGGCATCCAATCAGCTATCCCCGAATTGTCCGAAGAGCAAAGCACACAAGTCACATTAGCTCGCCACAGTGGTGTGGAGGTGCGCCCTTTGTACCAGGGTGTTGGGGGGGTGGTGCCGCAGCCTTTCCAGGATCTTTGTCGGCTGCCCAGTGGTCCTCCTTGCAGCCTTTCCAGGGTCTTAGCCGTGCCCGTGTTAGTTCTGCTACGGGCCAGCAATCTGTCTTCGATTGGTAAAAAGACATGGCGGTGCGGGGGTGATAGTTACATGCGACCGCCGCCTGAGCCAGGGTTGGTGGCAGTGTATCGGTCGTTTATTAATCTGGTGGCTCCAGAGCCTGAGAGATGGTATCCTCGCCGAGTGTAACGCTGTCTCAGCCTCGTACGATGGCGTTACAGGGTTTCGCAGGTCTAAACCGGGGTGGTTGCTCTTGGTGGTGAAGAAACTCCTCAATACTACTCGCCACCTTGAACCCGTACCCTGACAACCTGAGTAGCGTGGTGGCGACGGCCGCGTTGCGCTGAACCCTGGAGCCTTGGCAGTAGATTTATCGTGGAATATCTCGCTCACGGCCCATATATTCTTCAGCTACTGCAATGACAGACCAAAAACTACATTCCGAAAAGCTTCCATTCCGCAGTGTGAGATATACGTCTCCCCAGTCTTGCCTGCCTAACCATTTCACTGTGTTGTTGGGCGGCACCACATGCCAGGATTGTGTTGGCGCAGACTTCGCTACCGATGGTATCTATTTTAGGCATCAAGAACACTCAACATCCGCTGTCATTGCTCGGGTGTCAATTGACCCGCTAGACTCCCTGGTAAACAGTAACAGTCTCATGATGGCGCGAGACAGATTATACCCACGGAAAGCTACGCAAGGGCTGCGTTCTCCAGATTCACCATTGCGTGAGCTTCCACTACCGGTAGCAATAGAGAACCCGGTTACCATGACGTTTCCCGTGCCGAGAGATGAGCCAATTGGCAGCCAGCCCTTTGCTTATTTTGACCTCCTAGGCAAGATTTTTTTAGTCACTGGCGGTGCCAGAGAACTGGGCGAAGCCCTTGTCGAGGCCGGCGGCAAAGGCAAGACACGGGTTTTCTAGCGTGCGAATGATAATTTTAATCGAGTCGAAATCGGTGTCCTGTTTGATATTCAGGACGAACCCGATCAGGAAGCCTAGGGCCGAGTTGTTCCCGAATGGGGACGACAACTGGTATATACTGCCAGAAGCAACATTGCTGTTGCTCATCAGGGCCAGCAGCTTCATGACGGGTAAACGCTATGGCGCTATGGATTCACAGTATTGTTTTCTAAAGTGACACAAGTTGTAATACTACAGCGTAGGGAATAATGTGGTTGGGGGCGGGGGGGAGCAGGGGGCAGTCGGCGTGGTAGAGTAATCAAGATATTGGTATTGCGCACATAGCTAATTGAGGATTTGCATTTACGTGCGCGTTTCATTTCTCAGAATTAATCAAAAAGCATTCATCTCGGTTGTGCAGTGGCCAGCGATAATCTCAACATTACTGAATTTCTAGCGACGGTTGTCGCATTGTGTATTAACTCTCCGCTTTAAAGATCCAAGTCTATGACGTACATGCGACACCACCTTCAGTATCCATTGCAGCGGAAATTCGCAACTGCTCTTCCAAATATGTCCTTTTGTGTTTTATTTCTTCGGTTCCGTCTGCGACTGCGACGGGTTTTTGGTTTGGTTCGTCGGTATGGAGGACTTGGCCACAGCGTCTGGCTTCGCAATGAAGAAGGCGTACACGCCAGCCACGACGACTCCACCAGCCACGCCTATTTGCCATCCAGGGCTGTGCAATACTGTCAGTAAAACTTGCAAAATTGTGTAAAAACAACACTGGTCGTATCTTACAATTTCGGCGCCGTGCTTGATTCGGCTGGTTTCGTTGGCCCTCCAGGTCCGGCAGACATTCTTCGCGCCGAGGCGGCTTGGATGGTGCGGAGGCTGGGCCTCGATGCAATGGCGGTTAGCTGCTTTGCGTAAATCATGTTGATGGTCTTTGCAATTTTTGTGGTCAGATACTAAACTCGAATTGAGGGCAGATTTGAGGGTTATATAATGGCACGTAAAAAACGGCTTCTCCAGAGAGTACAGTGGTGACGCCGTCGTTGCCTCACTGTGACGTGAGGCTATCCGCTTATTTAGTGGATTGGCAACCTTTCACGATAAAAAGATGTACCGTCTTGCCGTCTTTGGAAAGCGATGGATTATTCCACAATAATCTTTCGCCCAATTCACAGATTCGCAATTACGGACCTCAATGTTGTTTACACACTCGGTCTGCACCGTGATGGCGATCAACGATCAACACGTGGGTGAGATCGGCAACCACCAATCAGTAGTCCCCTGCAAGTCCGGTGATTCATCAGTAATGAAGAGATATTTCCGATCGCGTCGTAGATCCAAGGGTTGTCGTTGCTTTATTTCATCGTACGACTGCATCCGCTTCTAAAATTCTATTCCTTCACCACCATCTAGCACACCCGGACAATGTGCCGTCGCTCATGTGCTGCGGGAGGCGCTTACAGCGGCCATCCAAGAATATCACAATGACATGTAACAACGCCCAACTGTCAAAGTCTCGCTTCAGGCCTCTCCAGCAAGCCACAATTGCGCCATGGCTTGTGTAGGAACTCCGAATCCGAGTGCGGAATTGGTAGCGCCACGGGGCGTAGGACATGGAGGCCCCGTGGCGGCGGCTTGCTCGTGGGGATTGAGACATGCATATGCAGAACGTAGTTGCAAGGCGTCTTTCGTCAAAAGGAAAAAAAAAGTTGCTTTCTTTTCTGTTCCGATAAATTCTCTCAAGCACTCGCTCGCTCGCCTAGATGAGCACCTTGGCAAAGGCGTCCTGGAGGCCCCTTTCCGCGAGCCATGCCTCGAGCGCGCGCATGTCGTTCCTGTTGACCCTCGCGCCGCGCCGCTCCAGCTCGCCCGTAATCTCCTGCATGTCGGCAAACGCCCGCGCCGCGAGCGCCGGCTGCCGGTACCGCTCGCTGACCTTTTTGTGGTGCGCGGGAATGTCGCCCCAGCTCTCCGTCTTGATGTACCGCATGTAGGCGTCGACGGCGCGCGCGCCGCCCTCGACGCACAGCAGGCCCGGCTTGCCCGCGAGCAGGAACCCCGTGAGCCCGTACGCGGGCGCGTGCCGCACCAGGTCGTCGCGCTTCGAACGCGTGCTGATGGACGGAAAGTAAAACCAGACGCGTGTCAGAGACTCCTCCCCGTGCTCGTCCTCCTCGGCGGTCCGTGATGGCGCGCCGTCCGCCGGTGTCGGAGCTTGCGCGAGGTATGTGGAGGCGGCGGCCGTAATGTTCTCAATGGTCGCAAAGAGGTCATCGTCCTGGGGCAGCTCATTCATTAAGCTGTTGGCCTCTGCCTTGTTCATCCAGGCCGGCTGTTGGAGTCGTACTCGAGCAGGCGGTGCCTCGTCGGTGAGCCCTCCTTGGTGACGTAGGGGTATGGTGATGCTGAGCTGTACCATCCTCACGGGGACGTCTTCCTTGTCAGATGGAACCTCCAGTTCCACTAACAAATCGATATCATGCATATTTGTAGGGATGTTCGACAGATAATCCTCGGCCATCACTTCTCGAAGACACTCGAGGATGGCCTTCGCAGAGTCGCTCATAACCACGCTGCCTTCTACAGGGTACATGGCCATGAGCAGGTCAATCTGTCCCAACTGGGCCTCGAGCAGCTCCTGCGATAGCACGGTGCTACCGTCGTCATCGCTGCCCATGATGTAGTGTTTTTAAAGAATGCAATGGCATATGCCGCAAGCAAAAAGGATGGCGCCGTTTGACAAACTGGTGATGAAGGGTAAATTTTTGGCGCACACACAGCCGCCCCATATTTGGCCCTACGCGATGGCTAGTCAGCCTGTGAGGCTGTAAAGATGAACTGAAAGGGTATTATTTAGTTGTCGTTGCTCTTGAGCTTAGTGGTAGAGATTTAGGATATTATCTAGACTTACCTTGCGCAATCGCCTTATCCGTGAATACATGACTACATTTGGATAAGTCGTACCCTGTCGAGCTCGGCACATGCGACCGAATCCACTGTGAGGCTAGACCACGTTCTAGATTGATGCTGCCTCGCGTTTCCTTCTGTAACGGTTATAACGCCGTTTTTGCAAAGTGGGCTTGCTGCCTGGAGAAACGTGAGTCTTGCGGCGGGGGACCTGGCTCAAGCGCATCACTGGTGCGTGTTCTTGAGCTTCTCCCTGGCGCCTCGGTCTGAGTCAACTGTTTTTCTGGAAGAATCGTGCTTCATATAGTAGATAGAGCTGTGCTCGAGACAAAAACAAACCACGTTTTTTAAAGTTGCTCGTGTAGCACACACACATTCTACACTGCTACTATGGCGACCGAATTAATTGACACTTCGTCTACGTACAATGTCGATTACACGTCCGAAGACGTTGTCCATGCCTGGCAATCAAAGCGTCTTTCCATGATTCGTATCGAGGTCGGCGATGAGCACGTCCGCAGCGCCCTTGCCGATATCCAGCAGGACCCCGTAGTGACGGCCCTCGCCTCGAGCGCCGCGCTGCAGCCCGTGGGCAAGACCGATCTGGACGGCCAAATTTCCGCCATCGCCAGCGCGCTTCTCGGCGTTGCCATTGCGCTGCTGCCTGAAGAGGCCGAGAAGCACGACGCCAGCTCCACCAGCGGCAAGCCTGTCATCATTGGCAGCATGACGCTCGGATGGGGTGGCCTCTCGCCTCGGACCGCCCACCACCGCCACGCCAGCATGGGCATCACCCTGGCCCGCGAGTGGCAGGGCCGAGGCTACGGCGGCGAGGCCATCAACTGGATGCTCGACTGGGCCTTTGGCCAGGCCGGCCTGCACACCGTGTCGCTGACCGCCGCGTCCTTTAACCCGCGCGGCATCCATCTCTACAAGAAGCTCGGCTTCCGCGGCGATTTACTTTAACCGGGGCTGGCACGACGAGATTGATTTCGGCATGACGGAGCATGAGTGGGACGCGTTGCGACGGCGATAGAGATGGGACGGGAACAAGGCTTGGCTCGTCGTCACTTAGATCGCATTATTCGGGGGGGGGGGGCATGGGCATGTGTCGGGTGTTCAAGCCACCGCCCGGAGATGCGGATGGGGGTGGGGAGCCCGTAAATTAGTAGAGCAAGCCCTGTGTTCTTGTTCTTTTCGAAATGAAACGTGTCAGCGAAAGTCCTTGTTGCTCTCCTATTTTCCTTCAACCGGCCCAATGGCGTGGAGTCCCTTCGCAAATGACAACTTCCTTGTACAACGTGAGAAGAGACATGATTCAGATGGGTGTCACCAGCATCACTGCCCCCCGGATCCGCAGCCGGGGTGGTTCGATACGAGTATTTGCAACCCTCTAGCAGCATCATGTTGCTGAAATAGAAAGATTCTATCATAAACCTTAAGTACAATGATGGTTACGTCGTCGCACAGCTGTGGATATGTTGAAACGGGATGTCGCGTGAGAATCAATAAATCAATTAAAGATTATTTGAAATGTGATTGTGAGCGTATCAATACGACACCAAAGTGTCACCACATGGCACCAAACAAGACTGTCCACGCAACTATATTCTTCACAGAGGTCAACGTATGACCGTATTACGCCCTCTTGATATTGATGGGCAGTGTGACTGTCGCCCCTCCAAAGACATTGGCACCGGTTCCATTCTGCGCTCTGGTGCTCGCGGCATTTGCCTCTGCCTCCCATTGGAAGACCTCTTCGTATGCTGGTGGCGAGCCGGACGGTCGTTGGGTGGTCGACGTATCACCATATTGCTGGCTCGGGCGTCGAAGAATAATGGTGATGATGGTGCACTGGGCGGCGTTGTCGGTTTTGCCCTCCGAGACGGACCCTGCGCGTGGGCGGTTTCGAGCACGTTGCCTTTCATTCCTGCATCTTGTAAGCACTTGGGCTCTACTCAAAGGACTGAGGGATGTACATACATGGCTTCACACTGAAGGCAGTGATCTAGAGGTTGGGATTCGGAAATCAGCCTCTTGCAGCCGGGACAAGTGTAGAGAGGCATTTTGAAATGATTATAAAGAGCAACAATGGCGGAGATGATGGCCCCCAGAGAAGAAATCTTGATGATAGACACAGCGAACCACTTGGGAGAGGGGGCAGCAGTAGAGAGAGACGAGTTTTGGACATGGCGGCGAGCAAAGAGTCTCGAGTTTTATATACCACTCAAAAAGTTCACCCCCCCTTGTCAGATTTCTGGGACGTTCAGTAAGAGGAAAAGAAAAGGAAGAAAACGCCGCGGTAAGTCTTCTACTACAGTAGCACAGAACCTACCGCACAACATGACAACTAACGTCTCTGCTCTCGGTTGCTCGTGCAGGCCAGCCAGCCGCGTCGCGCGCCACCGACAGAAGTCGGGCGGCGTATCACGGTCGCCCCAAAAGACCATTGGACAAGGATCATGGGAGAATACCACCTCAAAAGAACCTGTCCAACTACCAACAGTGCCCTCTCATTGTTCCCCTTCTTTGACTCTGATCGACCCCCACCACCGTCCGCAGCGCATTCAACACTGGAGCGACGGCGATGAAGGCATCTCCGGCGCACGCTCCATTCGCTGCCCGTCTCGAGTCCAAGGGATAGCTTTGTACACCCACACCCCCCCTTCCTTAGTCACGGAATTTGCCGTACGCGTGTCACAGCTTTTTTGATGTCAGACAGTACCTTGGGATACGAAATGGAGGGAGGGGGGGCGCATGGCACAACGAGCAGACCCTCCAACTTGTTGCCTGCCGACGGACTTTAATCAATAGGGAAAAAAATCAAAAGGTCACCAAAAAACGCACGGATCAAGAAATATCATAGCTACAGGTTGGAAAGCGGTAATTCGTAAACATGGCAAAAAAGTAAACCAACCAACGATTGGCTTACTACTGCTCCAACCGCGGGCAGTAGCCTTACCACCTGTTCCTGGGGTGGTTACATTTTAGAGTTTTTTTTTTTCTTTTCTTCTTCGTACCCCTGCGGGCGCAAGACATTCTCACGCGTGGCAGCGGAGTTGAATTGGAAAAGGGCTTGTGCGTCCTGCTTGCTGCTTTGCTACTGTTGGAAGAGACATCGAGACATGGGGTGGTGGTGGACTATTCAGTGATTTTTTATGAGCACGGACGCGTTCTGATTCGAGGCCGTAAGCGAGACTAGAAGCACTAGCTAATAATCCTAGATAAGATGGAGTTTTGTTAGCGCAACATGGGCCAATATTTGCCTTTGCCTTTGCCTCGCCCGGCCCTTGTCTCTCTCTCTCTCTCTCTCTCTCGGCTCTCGCTCGCATCGATCAGCAGCCGGCCGGCACAACTTGGACCAGGGTCGGGCCTTGTGGGAGCGCGCGCGGCGGGTTGTCGCATCCGAAGGTGTCAACTTTATTTATTTTGTCGTCGGTGCGCCCGCCGCGCCCGCCGTCCGCCCGACCTTGTGTCTCTTTGTGGAGTCTTTTGTCTTGCATGTTTTGGCCATCTTGAAACGGCCGCCCAGCGAACCAACCACCAAATGGCATTTCTATATTGGAGAGAGACGCGTGGGTGTGCGCAGCCTCGTCACTCTTACTCCTCCTTTCGGGCCTATTTCTTAATGCTATTTGCGGAGCCCCCTTGCATCGCATATCCCCGCATTGGTTCAATTAAAAAAACAAACGGTTGGCAGCCAACATCGAAGCAGAATCCTTGATCGATGGAAATGACTCCTTCCCAGGATCGAAGGGGGGCTTGTGCGTTGTTTCTTGCATGCACGATTTTGCATGTGAAATGTGAAACACACCTTGGGGCTGGGGTTTCACCAGTCAGCTGTCAAGAACAAAAAAAAAAAAAAAAAAAAAAAAGACAACCCTCACAACTCTACCGTAAGACAACACCACCACCACCACTACCCCTCTCCTCCAATCTTAGCGTCATCACAGCAATAAAGAAGCACCAGGGGATGAGAGAGCACAGATCCAGTTTCTGCGTGTGGGTGTGGCCGTTTGACTTGCTTAGACGGCACGCCCGATGCAGGCTGGGCGTAGCACAGCAGCAAGCCTCAACTTACACACATGGGCGCCCACCCACCCCCCCCCCCCCCCCC